>JAABOM020125462.1:0-21878 GCA_011800125.2 Solanum clarkiae | reverse complement strand
TCCGAACGAGGAGGATGAGGTACAAACCCCCACTCCCTAACATGTTGCACGGGCCTACTACCTCCCGACCGAGGCAATTTAGTACAACCCCCCAATATGGTTGCATAGGACTACTACCTCCCGAACAAGGCAATTGACCCCCAATATGGTTGTACGGGCCTACTACATCCCAAGTGAGGCAATTAAGGTACAAAGCCCCCCAACATGGTTGTTCGGGCCTACCACCCCTGAATGAGGCGTTGTCAACTTGCAACACTATCGATTTTATTCATGAAATCAATACATATATACATCACTTTCATCATCATAAAGTCATACAAGTCATAGGCCATGCAATAGATCATCAATAGTTCAAGAACCCAAACTGGACATTTTATCGAACACTTGATGTGTATGTAAAGCTAGTGTAAAACCATGCAATTAAAGAGTAAAATCATGCAAGAAATCTTTAAGTAAATCAACCCACCAATACTTGATAATACCACCTTGCAAAGTACATCAAAATCCTTCATCAAATATCAAGATATGTCAAAGATTCATAACTGAAAACATGCTTAAACAACCACACTTTTACAAAATCCCAATATAGTTCATAGTCAAATTCATAGTAGAAGACCATAAATAAAATCAATTTAGAAACAAGTAATTTAGGTAAAAAGGAAGCTTGGGAACCATGGGAGAAAGGACTCATTGGTTGAAACCTACATACCATAGCTTTAGAGAATTCCTTGATGAAGATTGGATATGGAGACTTGAAGCTTGAGTGAAATCCTTAAGATCTGGAATGACTTTTTGCACTTGAATTTTGGGTGAAATATTTGTCTAAGTATTTGAGAGAGTATTGGGAAGTGTCTTGTATGATATTAAAGTGAAATATGGCTAAGAATATGTATTTTTAAGCATATTTAGGTCCAACACCCAAAAGCCTTGGACTGAACAACAAAAACTGGCATCATTTTAACACTGGTCCGCACCCTAGTCGTGTCGCGACAAGGGCGCAGATCAACACTAGATAAAGAATTTTTTGGAGTTGTGAATTTTGATACGGTTGCTCAAAAATCGAGGTTAGACCCATTTCATACTCAATTTTGCCCCCTAATCAAGAATCTAAAGTCAAATTTTCCAAATCACACATGGATTTTGAGATATATAAAAATTACAATTTCGAGTACTTCCGAGGCACAATTTCGGGCACTTTTTGCGATCGTTTCAATATCTACCTTTTAGGAACATTCATCCTTTACTATCAAAGAAACATACATAAGAAGAGTAATCATGAAGAAATCATCCCCAACAAGAATGCAGTAATGGACTTAAACATCGTTTCAAAAATCTCAACATAAATGTAAAAATCACCATGAACTTGTCAGCATAAACATGAATGCATGCAAATGATATATAGGGATGATATATGAGACATGAAATCACATAGAACACTTAGAATTAGTACCTTAGGCTTGAGTAAAATTGAAGAGATAAGGATATCGTTTTTGCATGTCCATCTCGAACTCCCATGTAGTACTTTTGACTTGTTGATTCCTCCAAAGGACCTTAACGGAAACCACATCCTTAATTTCTCAACCTCTTCACTTGTCTATCCAAGATATCTACTAGAACCTCTTCATAAGTCAAGTTGTCTTCAACAACACCCACAACATCCAATAGAACAATAGCATTCAGGTTACCCACACATTTCCTCAACATGGATACATGAAAGACCAGATGAACCAAGTCCATTTCACTAGGCAACTCCAACTCATGGGCGACCTTACCAATCCTCCTCAACACGCTGTAAGGAACTACATATCTTGGACTCAATTTTCCCTTTTTACCAAAATGAACCACACCATTATGGGTGAAACCTTCAAATAGACCCAATCACCAACTTTAAATTCAAGCTCCCTTCTCCTCACATTGGCATAGAAATTTTGATGACTTTGGGCTATTTCCAACCTCTCCCTAATCACCCGTATAGCCTCCATGGCCAGATCGAAACCCAACAAAGCTATTTCTCCCACTTTAAATCACCCAATCGGTGATCTACAATGCCTACCATAGAGGGCCTCGAAAGGAGACATACCAATGCTAGAATAATAGCTATTATTATAAGGGAATTCAATCAATGGAGGATGATCATCCCAATTACCCTTAAACTCCAAAACACAAGCTCTAAGCATATCCTCAAGAGTTTGGCTTTCGGCTTGGCAATCCGTTTGAGGGTGAAAGGTCGTACTAAGCTATACCTTGGTACCAAGACCTGTTTGGAAGAAACTCCAAAAGTGTGAAGTGAATTGAGCACCACGATCCGATATGATAGACAAGGGCACCCCATACAATCTAACTAACTTATAAATTTACTATTTAGCATAGTATTTTACATCATATGAAGTCTTAATCGGTAAAAGTGAGCTGACTTTGTCATTCTATCAACCACAACCCAAATAGAATCAAAACCCTTTCTAGTCTTAGGCAACCCAACCACCAAAACCATGTTAGTATCGTCCCACTTCGGCCACCCGGCCTTTGATGCTTGGCTTTGACTTGTTGGCAACTATGACAACCAGATACAAAATTGGCAATATATTTCTTCATACCTCCCCACCAAAACGCATCCCTAAAATCTCTATACATCTTGGAAGAACTGGGATGAATGGAATAGGAAGAATTATTAGCCTCATCAACATCTTCTCTCTCAAGCCATCAACACAAGGCACACACAACCTACCTTGGTACCTAAGGGAACCATCTCCCCCTTGGGAGAAAACCTCCACCTTTCCCTCTCTCACTAAGGCCTTTAATTCTAACAACGAGGGTTAAAGATCTTGCTTTGCTTTTACCTCATCAACAAGGGCGATTTTGAACCATTAACAACCATAATACCACCATTATCAACCTCTTCCAACCTAACTCCCAATCTAGCCAAATGATGAACCTCTCCAGCCACCCCTTTGCCCATATCATCAATATGAGCTAGGCTACCCATATACACCCTACTCAAAGCGAATGATAATGCACACTCATATCATAATCCTTAAGAAGCTCTAACCACCTTCATTGCCTCAAGTTGAGATCCTTTTGAGTGAACACATATTGTAGACTCTTATGATCGGTAAACATATCAACATGCACCCCATACAAATAATGACGCCAAATTTTTAAGGCAAATAATGCGCTAGCCAATTTAAGATCATGAGTAGGATAATTCTTTTCATGCACTTTGAGTTGTCTAGAAGAATAGGCTATCACCTTACAATTTGTATCAAAATACAACCCAAACCAATCCGGGAGGCATCATAATACACAACAAACCCTTCCAACCCTTCCGGTAGAGACAAGATAGGAGCAGACACAAGCTTATCCTTCATGGTTTGAAACTCTTTTCACACTCATCGGTCTATAAAAATTTAGCCTTATTTTGAGTCTACTTAGTCATGGATGAAGCAATAGAAGAGAACCCATTCACAAATCTCCAATAGTAACCCGCTAAGCCCAAGAAGCTTCTAATATCCGACGAGGTCAAAGCTCTAGGCAAATTTATAATCACTTTCGTCTTCTTAGGATCCATCTTAATACCATCCCCCGACACCATATGACCTAGAAAGAAAACCTCTTTCAACAAAAATTCACACTTCTCATACTTAGCGTAAAACTTCTCTTCTCTCAATTTTTGAAGCACCACTCTCAAATGACCCACATGCTCCTCCTTAGTATGAGAGAAGATCAAGATATTATCAATGAAGACCACAACAAACAAACCAAGGTAGGGTTTAAAGATCCAATTCATAAGATCCATATAGATAGCCAGTGTATTGGTCAACCCAAAAGACATAACCATATATTCATAATGCCCACACCTAGTCCGGAAGGCCGTCTTGGGAATGTCATAATCCCTCACCTTCACTCAATGATACCCGAATCAAAGATCCATCTTAGAGAAGTGACTAGCCCCTTGAAGTTTGTCAAATAAATCATCAATCCTTCGTAGAGGATTCTTATCATTTATGGTGACCCTATTAAATTTTTGCTAGTCAATACACATTCTGAGAGCATCCTTCTTCTTCATAAACAATACCGGTGCACTCCAAGGTGATAGAATAGGACTAATAAAACCCTTCTCCAACAAGTCCCTCAATTGTTCCATCAACTCCTTTAACTCCTTCAGGGCCATATGGCAAGGGGGAATGGAAATGGGTTGAGTATCGGGAAGGAGGTCTATAACAAAGTCTATTTTCCTTTCAGGAGGAACATCAGGAAGATCATTAGGGAAGACATCAAGAAACTCATTTACCACCAGAACCGACTTTATGTGAATTAATTTGGACTCAACATCCCTAACCCTCACAAGATGATAGAGACACCTCTTAGAGATCAACTTTTGGGCATTAATGCAAGAGATAAACCTACACTTGACCACCATATCATGGCTCTCCTACTCAAGGATGGGTTCATTTGGGAATTTGAATTTGACCCTCTAGGTTCTACAATCTATAGAGGCATAATATGTATGCAACTAATCCATCCCAAAAATGACATCAAAATCCACTATACCCAACTCAACAAGATCACAAGGCAATATTTTATGAAAGATGCAAATTGGACAATTTCTATAGACTTTCTAGCAATAATAGATGCACCAATGGGAGTAGACACCTCATAAGATTCACACAATAATTCAGGCTCAACATGAAACTTTTTGGCAAAAGATGGGGTAACAAAAGAAAGAGTGGCACCCGGGTCTATCAATACATATACATCAAAATCAAAGACTTTTAACATACCAATGATGACATCGAGCACCTCATCAACCCCTTGCCTTCCTTGGAGTGCATAGAACCGATTGTGTCTTGGGAAACCTTCTTGTTGACCTCCTCTCTCCAAAGGAACTGCATTAGCACCCCGGCCTTGTGGACGAACCTCTTTATCCTTGTCACGATTACGTTGATAGTCCGTTGCCTTATGCCCCACTTCCCCACTACTATAACAAGCATTAGTAGCCCTCAAGCATGGGGCACCATAACACTTACCACACTTTGGACATATAGCATTGGGCCCCACACCACCATCACCTTGGACCCTTGGGTAGTCATTGTCAAACCCCATATTAAGAGCGTGAAAAGACCCTTAAACTTGAAGAAATGGGCCACCTTGAGACTTTGGAACTTACCATCAAAATGGGCCCTCTTGGCCTCATTCCCCTTTCTCTTTCTCAACTTCTCCCTCTCTAATTGTTCGGCATAAGTCATAAGGAGGGAAGTCTATGTCACCTATCAACCTGGCGGTACGACATTCTTCACTCACCAAATCGGATACACCCATCACAAACTTATTCATCCTAGACCTCGAGCCGGCAACTAAGTGTGGAGCATATATAGAGAATTGGTTGAACTTGAGGGAATACTTCCTCACACTCATAGATCCATGCTTCAAATTCATGAACTCCACCATTTTGGCCTCCCTAAGCACAAGACGAAAGCCTCCTTAAACTCCTCCCATAGAACTATATTGTTGTTCATCTTCTCCTCCTTCCATTGAGTATACTATATTTGGGCCACCCCCTTGATTTGGTAAGCCGCTAACTCCGCCTTCTCTTCCGACCTCACACCCATGATAGCCAACACTTCATATATGTCATCAATAAGTTCTTGACGGTTCTCATCTACCTTAGACCCATTAAACTCTAGTGGATTCATCCTCATAAAGTCTCTCACCCGAGATAACAGAGTTGGAGCATTAGGGGCTTGGTCCCCATGATTAACTTGATTAGCTACAACTTGAGCTAGCAAGGTGAGAGCATCCCCAAGCTCTACATGAGTCGGTTGTTCCTCGGGTGTATGGGATCTTCTTTCTCTTGTGTTAGGAATGATCTAGCACAGAAAAGAACATTCGTTAGAGGGGAAACCTTACCTAACTTCTATATCACGACATAGAGTAAGAAGAAGGAAAATATTTCCTAAAATGTCGCATAGCCTCCAACTCGTAGCTATGGTGCACAACACAATCATGAATAAGACTCTAATCGATGCGGTGTGTTGGATGTCGAGGACTATTAACAACCTAGTGCTCTGATATCAAGTTTTTCATGACCCAAGCCTAGGTCCTAGATGTGACACGGCGAATGGGGAACCCGAAGGGACCCCAATCAAGCCTCTTAACATATAATTTCACATCCTTCATCACAGAAGCAATAAAATAACAACACTAGATAAAAAAATGGGTAATACATGGCTAAGGGGCATCTTTTATATCATGAAAATCAAAGAGTCAACGTAGTCAAAGCTAATAGCATCATTACATAACTTGTCCAACAACATCTCTAAACATAGAACTTAGCAGGGTCCAAGACAAGCAATCGGTCTCACCCTCATAGTCAAAGCTTAAAATAAAAGGAAAGAGTCTTTATACATAGCATAAGCTCAAAGACATTGTTCCCAAAATTGAGGACTCACCAATTTGCTTGAGAGTAATCGTACTAGCCTTGTGGAGGAGGAGAATGATCAAGTGAAGCCCCGGTTCGTACATGGTAACATCATCTAGGCATAGAGTATGCGTTAGTACGTTTGAATGTACTAAGAATGCAGGATGCAATGCAACAAGAGATAGGCAACATAATCGAAATGCGTATTAGGCAATAAATGAGCATATAGCAATATAGCAGGCATGAATGATGCTTGTATTAAAACATGCTTACATAGAACATATTACATGTGTAGGAAGTGACCATCATTTGTAACCAAGGCCTACCACCTTCTTGGCGAGGCGATTGGGGTACAAATTCCCCAACATGGTTGCACAAGCTTACCACCCCCGAGCGAGGCGGATGAGGTACAAACCCCCTAACATGGTTTAACGGACCGGCTACCTCCCGAGTGAGGTAATTTAGGTACAAACCCCCAATATAGTTGCACAGGCCTACTAACTTCTGTGCGAGGCAATTGAGGTATAACCCCCACAACATGGTTGCAAGGGCATACTACCTCCCGTGCGAAGCAGTTGAGGTACAAAACCCTCCAACATGTTTGTTCTGGCCTACGACCCCATAAACGAGGCATAGCAACTTGCAACACTATAGATTCTATTCATGAAATCAATACATATATACATCCCTTTCATCACCATAAAGTCATACAAGTCATATGTCATGCAATGGATCATCAATAGTTCAAGAACCCTAACTGGACATTTTATCGAACCCTAATCAAATATTTTATCAAACACTTGGTGGATGTGTAATGCTAGTGTAAAACCATACAATTAAAGAGCGAAATCATGAAAGAAATCTTTAAGTAAATCAACCCACCAATACTTGGTAATACTACCTTAAAAAGTACATCAAAAGCCTTAATCAAATCTCAAGATAGATTAAAGATTCATAGCTCAAAACATGATTAAACAGTCACACTTTTACAAAACACAACATAGTTCATAGTCAAATTCATAACAGAAGACCTACAAGTAGAATCAACTTCCAAACATGTAATTTAGGTAAAAATAGAGCTTGGCCACCATGGGTGAAAGGACCCAATGGTTGAAACCCACATACTTTAGCTTTGGAGAATTCCTCGATGAAGATTGGAAATGGAGACTTGAAGCTTGGGTGTAATCCTTAAGATCCGGAATGAGTTTTGGCACTTGAATTTTGGGTGAAATATTTGTCTGAGTGTTTGAGAGAATATTGGGGAATGTCTTGTATGATATGAAGGTAAAATATCACTAAGTATAGGTATTTTTATGCATGGGAAGACTTAGGACCAAGAACCAAAACCCTTGGACCGAACAACCAAATTGGAACCATTTTAGCACTAGTCCACACTCTAGTCACGTCACGCCAGGGGTGCAGATCAATACTGGATAAGGAATTTTCTGGGATGTTTAAATTTTGATATGATTGCCCCAAAATCGGGGTTAGGCCCATTTTTCACTCAATTTTACTCCCTAATCAATAATATGAATTGAATTTTTGATATCACGCATGAATTTTGAGATATATGGAAATTATAATTTTGGGCACTTTTGAGGCATATTTTCGGGTACTTTTTGGGGTCCATTTAGTGGGAGATTGTGGTAAGTATGGATAAAAAAATTAATTTGAGATTGGAGGAGAATTTTGGAAAATGTTTCCTTAGTTTTTGGAAGGAAGTCATTATCCTTGAGTTTGAGGAAAAAATGAGTTGATTTGGGAGAATCTTAGTAGGTCAGTTGGTTGGCTATCTCAACTCTCACCTTGTTAGTGAGGGTTTTGATTTCCCATGTTGTAATCCCCTCCCCATTTCCCCTACGCCAATATATCTTTTTTAAAAATGAGTTGATTTGGAAAATACTTTTCAAAACATTTAAACCAACCAAACATGAGAAAATTGAAAAATATTTTTTGAAAAATGTTTTACTCCCTACGAAACACACCCTAAGTGTTTGTTACGAAGGAAAACATTTTTTGGAATATGTTTTTCAATTTTTGCATGTCTGGTTGGATTAAATATTTTGAATTTTTTTCAAAATAACTTATTTTTCCTCAAATTTAAGAAAAATGATTTACCTCCAAACAATAAGAAAAAAGATTTTAAACTCCCCACCAACCTCAAAATTCAATTTTTTATTCCTGGCTCCTCCCCTACTCCCTCTTCCCTCCAAATAAAAATTAAAAATCTAAAAATGGTATCTTAAAAGATTCTTAATTTTTTCTTTTGTCACCCCAGCATCATCTCCCACTTGCGAATCGATGGTTTGCGGTCAGATTTCGAATTGAGAAAAGGAGTCCAGTCTCAATTTGAAAGTCAGTTCCTAGATCAAAAGTTAGGATCAGATCCCAAGTAAGTGGTTGAAGTCTCGAGTTTTGTCTCAATGTTGTGTCCTAGTTCTAACGTCGGATTTTGACAAGGGGCCGCAGTCCTAAATCGTGTCTCAAGGGTAGGGTCAAATCCTAATTTGAATGTCTATCCCGAGTCGAGAAGTCAAGATTGTGTCCTGACTCTTAGGGTCAAATCTTGGATTGATCATCAGAAACATTTTTCTAAAAGTATTTACGATTCTCTAATCGAAAATAAAAGAAATTTTCTAAAAAGTATTTTTTATTCACCAGTCGAACATTAGAAAATATTTTTCACTCACTCAATCGAACACGAGACAATAAGTTTGAAATTAACTTATTCTTCAAAAAAATATTTTCTAATAAAATATTCTCCTTCATACCATGAGCTAAAGATTTTCCATGAGCCACCTTCATAGAGACATTTCTCATTTTTGATGAAACCTCTCCTCCACTTTGATCAGGATTTCCTTTAGCACATCCATCCGAAATTAATTTAATGCACCAGCTTTAAATAAATTTAATTAAGCCTTGATATTAATAACTACATAATATTTCTTGATACTTTGATATATAAAAGTTCATTAAGCGACGGTTTCAAATAACATCATAATTTTTTTGCACTATCGATGCACAAAAGTCAATTAAGCACTCGTCTACAATAATCACAATCTTTTTTTTGACATGATTGGTGCACAAAACAAATCTATTTTTGCACCTGCACTCTAAATTTTCCACGGGATGATGCCAGGTGAAATGCCCCAAAAATGCACTTCGAAAATGCCCATAATCGTAATTTCTATATATCTTAAAATCCATGTGTGATATCAAAATTCTGACATCATATTCTAGATCAAGGGGGAAAATTGAGTCGGAAATGGATATAACTCGAATTTTAGAGGACCCATAATGGAAAATAGTTTACACTAATTTACGATTTCCAGAGAGAATCTGCGCCCTGGCCGTGACACGCCAGGGGCGCGGAGCAATGCTATTTGTTCCTTCGCTTTGGATCCGCGTCGCGAACTAGACGCAGACCAGTACAACTTTTTCCATAGTTTTCTTGTGTGCCCAAGGGCACTGGGGTCATAGCCCATGACCATTTAGACGTGAAATCTCTTATGCCTAGCCATTTCTCAACTCCTATATCACTCAAGACCATCTAGAAAACCTCTCCAGGACTTAACCAAATATCTCGTTCCAAATTCAAAAATTTCAAAATTAACTTTGGAACTCAATGAATTACTTCAAGCTCTAAGTTTCCTTCAAGTTCATCTCAAGAAAACTCAAGTTTGAGGTATGTGGGTTTCATCCATCGGGTCCTTTCACCCATGGAGCCCAATCTTTCTTTTTATGAAAATTGCATGATTTCAAGTTGTGTTACTTATGGGTATATCATATTATGAAATATGACCATGAATTATGTTAGGATTTCATCAAAGTACTGTTGATTATGCATGAGTATCAATTTTAAGCTTACATTATGAGTTGATCTTTGTGTATTGAGACTATGCATGTTTTGAGCTATGAAACTATGATCTATTATGAGTTTTGATGATGGATTTTAAGGTACCCTACATGGGCGTTTTACTGCATGTTGGTGGGTTAATTTGTAGTAAGTTTTCTCATCTTAATTCACTCTTGAATTGCATGATTTTGAACTGGTATCATGAACCCACCAAGTATTTGATAAAATGTCGAGTCAAGGAATCTCAAGTTATTGATTATCTATTTCATGATTTACAAGTCAAGTGAATATATGATGATTAAGGGATTTCAAGTATGTATTGAATTCATGAAAATATTTATGATTTTACAAGTTACAAACTAAGCCCTATTTTAAGGTTGTTACCTCTTGTGAGCCATTCATGTTAAAGCAAAGGTTCATGTATGATTATAATCTACTCTCATATTTCAAATTAGTCTCACAATTAGAGGTCAAGCATTTTTCAAGAGCTACTCATGTCATGTTTCCGTGTTTCTTACAAGCTATACAAGTTATGATTATTTCAATTATTCTGTGGGATTTGACTTAGCACCGATTGAGGCTTAAGATGGGGGCTTGACTCAAGGGATCCTTATATAAAGTCTTTTGTTTCTAAATTATGTGCCAACATAGGATTATGATTATTACCCTTGCTATACTAGTGGATCCATCTAGTCACGTCTTCATGTTTGGTTTGCCTTGGCAAGTAGACCACACCTAACTGGAGGGTGTCATGCCCGTACACCTTACCGAGGGGGTGTCATGCCTTGGATTCCAAATCGTAGCTACTTGGTCTATGTAGGTTGAGGTCTCTTCCCAAACATGTATTTTGTGTTATGCAAGATGTATAATTTACAAGCGTGTTTCACTTCAAACATTGATCATGCATGTCATATTGAGGTTATACTAATTCATTGCTTATGATTATCCATTTTGACTATATTGACTTTTGTCTTGTCACATTGCATGTTATTTATTTAGTACATTCAAACGTACAAATGCATACTCTATGCCTACATGATATTACAATGTAGGAACCGGAGCATCGTTTGATCATCCTCCACTTGGCTAGTTTATACTTCAGAGATAAACTTTGGTGAGTCCTCAAGTCCGAGGACACTATCTGCATTACTCTTGCTATTTTAGACTTCCTTACGTTGAACACTTGTTATTATAAGGGTAAGCCCCAAAAGTGTCTTGGCCCCCGTTCCATTCCATGTTAGAGGTGTTGTTGAAAATTATGAAATACTTATATTATAATCTTGATTCTTTATGATTTTATGAATTTCAAGATTTCCCTTAGCCCCATTTCCCTTTTAATTATATCTCTTGTTGTTGCTTACTTTGCTTTCGCGACCAAGTATGTGTGATGGATATGCTAAGAGGCTTGTTTGGGTTCCTTCGAGTTCCCATTTATCATGTCACGTCTAGGCCCGAGGTTTGGCTTGTGACAAATTTGGTATCAGAGAACTAGGTTGTTAATGGTCCTAGGAAGCCAATACACCGTATCGATTATAGTCTTATTCATGGTTATAAAGCACGCCACAACTATGAATGAGAGGCTATGAAGTGTTTTAGAAAATGCTTCACTTTTTCATGGTCTATATCGTGCTTTAGATATAAGTGTAAGGTTTTCCCCCTAATGAATTCTCTTTGCTCTTCTAAATTATGCAGATTCCAAGAAGGAAATAAAGGAGAGCCCGTATAACCGAGGAGCAACCAACCCCTCATTCTCCTCAAGCTCCTCATGGTGGAGAGGTAGTCCAAGATGAGTTTCGAGAAGCGAAATGATAATGCTATCCTTTGGGAAGAGTTTAAAGTTGCATTCCTTAACCGGTTCTTTCCTATAGAGCTAAGGGAGGCTAAGATGATGGAGTTTATAAGCCTTAAGCAAGGTTCCGTGAGTGTGAGGGAGTACGCCCTCAAGTTCAATGAGCTATCTAAGTATGCTCCACAATTGGTTGTCAAACCTAGATCAAGGATGAACAAATTTGTTTCAAGAGTGTTTGACTTGGTTAATGAGGAGTTTCGTACCGCCATGCTAGTAGGAGATATAGACTTGTCTCGACTCATGACTTATGCTGAGCAACTAGAGGGGGAAAAGATTAGAAAAAGAAGAAGTGGTGAGTCCAATAGGGCTCGTTTTGAAGGTAGTTTCTAAGGTTTTAAGGGTGGTCGGTTTCCTCAAGGTCATAAGTTCCAAGGCCAAGGATCATCCAATTCCCCTAACAAAAGGTTTCCAATGATAGGGTGGCCAACCCAAGATTCCACAGTGGTAATGGAGGAATGACAAATCCTAGATGCCCAAGGTATGAAAAGAATCATATGGTCCATGTTTGAGGAGTTATAATTCTTGTTTTAGTTGTGGTGAAATGGGTGACAAAGTTATTGATTGTCCTCATGCTCAAAACAAAGGTAGAGATGGTCATCCACAAGGCCAAGGTGCAAATGCGGGTCCAAGGGCTAAGGGAGGCCAACAAGGGGGGTGCTCCAAGGCAAAATAGATTTTATGCTCTTCATAGAAGACAAGGGATGGATGAGGTGCCTGATGTCTTTATCGGTATGTTAAAGGTTTTTAATTTTGATGTGTATGCATTGATATATCCGGGTACCACTCTTTCTTTTATTACTCCTTTTGTTGCCAAAAATCTTCATGTTAGTCACAAATTGTTGTGTGAACCTAATGAAGTGTCAACCCTCGTTGGTGAGTCCATTGTTGCTAAAAGAGTCTATAGAAATTACCTCATGTTCATATTACATAAAGTCTTGCCTTGTGATTTTGTTGAATTAGATATGGTGGATTTTGATGTCATTCTTGGGATGGATTGGTTGCATGCATATTATGCTTCTATTGATTGTAGACCTATAGGGTTAAATTCCAATTCTCTAATGAGTCTGTCCTTGAGTGTGAAGGGTAGATTCATTTCTTGTCTTAAAGCCCAAAAGTTGATTTCTAAGGGTTGTCTTTATCATCTTGTAAGGGCTAGGGATGTTGAGTGCAAAGTCCTTCCTATTGAGTCAGTTTCGGTGGTTAATGAGTTCCTTGATGTCTATCCCAATGAGCTTCCCAGTGTTTCTCCCAAAAGGGAAATAGACTTTGGTTTATACCTCCTTCCCGATACTCAACCCATTTCCATTCCCCTTTACTGTATGGCCCCGATAGAGCTAAAGGAGTTAAAGAATCAATTGAGGGATTTATTGTAGAAGGGTTTCATAAGGCCTAGTAAGTCACCTTAGGGTGCATTGGTGTTATTTGTGAAGAAGAAAGATGGTTCTCTTAGAATGTGCATTGATTACTAGCAACTTAATTGGGTTACCATAAAGAACAAGTACCCTCAACCAAGGATTGATGACCTTTTTGATCAACTTAAATAGTCTAGTCACTTTTCTGAGATTAATCTTTGGTTCGGATATCACCAAGTGAAAGCAAGGGAGTGTGATATTCCCAAGACGACATTCTAGACTAGGTATGGGCACTTTGAGTTTATGGTTACGTCCTTTGGGTTGACTAATGCACCGACTATATTTATGGATTTCATGAAAAGGGTCTTTAAACCCTACCTTGACATGTTCGTGGTGGTTTTTATTGATGATATTTTGATTATTGCCATAGTGAGAAGGAGCATGTGAATCACTTGAAGTTACTGTTGTAAATCTTGAGGGAGGAGAAGTTGTATTGCAAAATATGAAAAATGTGAGTTTTGGTTGAAAGAGGTTGTTTTTCTAGGGAATGTGGCGTTGGGTGATGGCATTAAGGTGGATGCTAAGAAGATGGAGGTGATTAGAAATTGGCCTAGACCCTTGACTCCGTCGGATATTAAGAGGTTCTTTGGTTTGATGGGTTATTACCAGAGGTTTGTGAATGAATTCTCTTTTTATTACTTCCTCTATGACCAATTTAACCCAAAATAAGGAAAATTTCATGTGGACCGATGAATGTGAAAAGGGTTTTCAAAATTTGAAAGATAAGCTTGTCTCCGCTCTTATCTTGGCTCTACCGGAAGGGTTGGAAGGGTTTGTGGTATATTGTATGCCTCAAGAAATGGTTTGGGGTGTGTTTTGATGCAAAATAGTAAGGTGATAGCATATGCCTCTAGACAACTTAAGGTGCATGAGAAGAACTATCCAACCCATGATCTTGAATTGGTGGCCGTAGCATTTGCTTTGAAAATTTGGTGTCATTACTTGTATGAGGTTCATGTTGATGTGTTTACAGACCACAAAAGTCTCCAATATATGTTCACACAAAAAGATCTTAACTTGAGACAAAGAAGATGGTTAGAGCTCCTTAAAGATTATGATATAAGTGTGCATTATCACTCCGACAAAGCTAATGTTGTGGCTGATGCTCTAAGTAGAGAGTCTATGGGTAGTCTAGCTCATGTTGAGGATGATGACAAGGAGGTAGCTAGAGAGGTTCATCGGTTGGCTAGATTGGGGGTTAGATTGTATGAAGTTGAAAATGGTGGTGTAGTGGTTGTTGATGGTTCTAAATTATCCTTGATTTATGAGGTGAAGGCAAAACAAGATCTTGACCCCGCCTTGCTAGAGTCGAAGGCCTTGGGGAGAGATGGAGGTTTTCTCCCAGGGAGGAGATGGTGCCCTTAGGTACCAAGGTAGATTCTATGTGCCAAATGTAGTTGATTTGAGAGAATTGATCCTGAAGGAGGCCCATAAATCATCCTATTCCATTCACCCCAGTTTTACAAAGATGCATAGAGACTTGAGAGAAGTGTATTGGTAGGTTGGTATAAAGAGAGATATCGCCAAGTTTGAATCTGGATGTCACAATTACCAACAAGTCAAAGTTGAACATCAAAGGCCACAATATAGAAATATCTACTTGGAAGTGGGAAGAGATTAACATGGATTTTGTGGTTGGGTTTCCTAAGACTAGGAAACATTTTGACTCCATTTGGGTTGTTGTGGATAGAATGACAAAGTTGGCTCACTTCTTACCGATCAAAACTACTTATGTTGCCAAAGATTATGCAAAGTTGTACATTCATGGCTTGGTTAGATTGCATGGGGTGCCCTTGTCTATCATTTTGGATCGTGGTGCTTAATTCACTTCTCACTTTTGGAGTTCCTTCTAAAGTGGTCTTAGTACCAAGGTTAAGCTTAGCATGACTTTTCATCCACAAATGGATGGTCAAGCCGAGAGGATTATCTAAACTCTTGAGGATATGCTTAGAGCTTGTGTTTTGAAGTTTAAGGGTAGTTGGGATGAACATCTACCACTTATTGAGTTTGCTTACAACAATAGCTACCACTCAAGCATTGGTATGGCTCCTTTTGAAGATTTATATTGTAGGCATTGTAGATCCCTGCTTATGTGGTGTTAAGTGGGGGAAATAGCTTTGGTAGGTTCGAATTTGGTCATGAAGGCCGTAGAGAAGGAGAGGTTGATAAGGGAGAGATTGAAAACAACCCAAAGTAGACAAAAGTCCTACTCTGATGTGAGGAGAAGAGATCTTGAGTTTAAGGTTAGTGATTGGGTTTACTTGAAAGTCTCACTCATGAAGGATGTGGTCCAGTTTGGAAAGAATAGAAAATTAAGCCCAAGGTTTGTAGGTCCTTATAAAGTTTTGAGGAGAGTGGGTAAGGTTGTATATGAGTTAGAACTGCCTATGGAGATGAATATGGTTCATATGGTCTTCCATGTGTCCATGTTGAGAAAGTGTGTGGGTAAACCAAGTACTATAGGTGCCCTTGGATGTTGTTGGTCTTTCAGAAGATAATTTGACCTATGAGGAGGTTCCAGTGGAGATTTATGATAGAGAAGTGAAGAGCTTGAGAAACAACGATGTAGTTTCTATCAAGATCCTTTGGAGGAATTAACAAGTTAAAAGTGCCATATGGGAAGCCGAGGCATACATGAGAAAGCGATACCCATATCTCTTTCATTCTAATCAATTCAAAGGTACTAATTTAAATCTCCTATATCATTTCAAGTCTTAAGTTTCAGCCCTTATGTCATTTTGAATGCATTCATGTCTATGTTAACAAGTTTATGGTGACTTTGACATTCATGTTGAGATTTTTTGAAAATGATGTTTAAGTGCATTTATTGCATTCATGTCAGGATGATATCTTCATGATTACTTCTCTTATGCATGTTTCTTTGATATTCGTGGACGAATATTCCCAAGGGGGAGATATTGAAATGCCTCAAAAATGTGCTTTGGAAATTCCCATAATCGTAATTTCTATATATCTCAAAATTTGTGCATGATATCGAAAATTCGACTTCATATTCTCGATCGGGGGCAAAATTGAATGGCAAATGGGTATAACCCAAATTTTAGAGAATCCTAGCAAAAAATAATTTTCACTAATTTATGAATTTCAAAGAGCATCCGCACCCGGGTTGCTATGCGACAGGGGCACAAAGCAGTGTTATTAGTTCCTTTGCATTGGGTTCGCGTCGCGGACCAGTACAACTTTTTCTTTAATTTTCTTATACGCCCAAGGGCATTGGCTTCATATCCCCATGCTCACTTTGACGTGAAATCTCTTATACTTACTCATTTCTCAACTGTATATCACTCCTGACCCCCTCAAAAAACTCTCCAAGACTTAACCAAATATCTCATTCCAAATTCAAGGATTTCAAGCTTAACTTTAGAACTTAAGGCACTTCAAGCTCTAAGCTTGCTTCAAGCTCATCTCAAGAAAACTCAAGTTTGAGGTATGTGGGTTCCATCCATTAGATCCTTTCATCCATGGAGCCCAATCTTTCATTTTTATGAAAATTGCATGATTTCAAGTTGTATTACCTATGGATGTCTCTTATTATGAAAGATGAGCATGAATTATGTTAGAGTTTTATCAAAGTATTGTTGATTATGCATGAGTATCTATTTTAAGCTTACATTATGAGTTGATCTTTGTCTATTGAGACTATGCATGTTTTGAGCTATGAAACTATGATCTATTATGAGTTTTCATGATAGATTTCAAGGTAGCCTACATGAGGGTTTTACTATATGTTGGTGGGTTGATTTGTATTTAGATTTTTCTCATCTTAATTCACTCTTGAATTGGATGATTTTGAACTAGTATCATGAACCTACCAAGTGTTTGATAAAATGCCAAGTCAAGAAATCTTAAGTTATTGATGATCTATTTCATGATTTGTAAGTCAAGTGACTAAATGATGATTAAGGGCTTTCAAGTATGTATTGAATTCATGAAAATTATCTATGATTTTACAAGTTATAAGATAAGCCTTATTTCAAGGTTTTAACCTCCATTCATGTTAAAGCAAGGCTTCATGTATGATTATAATCTACTCTCATGTTTCAAGTTAGGCTCATTATTAAAGGTCAAGCATGTTTTAAGAGCTATTCATGTCATGTTTTCATGTTTCTTACAAGCTATACAAGTTATGATTATTTCAAGTATTCCATGGGATCTAACTTAGTGCCGATTGAGGGTTAAGATGGGAGCTTGACTCAAGGGGTCCTTATATAAAGTCTTTTGTCTCTAAGCTATGTGCCAATGTAGGATTATGATTACTACCCTTGCTATACTAGTGGATCCATCTAATCATGTTTTCATGTTTAGTTTGCCTTGGCAAGTAGACCACACCTAGTCGGGGGGTGTCATGCCCGTCTACCTTACCGAGGGGGCTGTCATGCCTTAGATTCCAAGTTGTAGCTACTTGGTCTATGTCGGTTGAGATCTCTTCCCACACATATATTATGTGCTATGCAAGATGTATGATTTAAAAGCATGTTCCACTTCAAGCATAGATCATGCATGCCATATTGAGATTATACTTATCCATTTCTTACGATTATGAATTTTAATTATATTGGTTTATATCTTGTTGCAATACATGCTACATACTTCGTACATTCAAAATACTAATGCATACTCTATGCCTACATGATATTACTATATAGGAACCAGAGCACATTTTGATCATCCTCCACGTGGCTAGTTGATACTTCGGAGATAAGCTTTCGTGAGTCCTCAAGTCCAAGGACACTATCTACATTACTCTTGCCATTTGATACTTCTTTACATTGACCACTTGTTATTATGAGGGTGAGAATGGAGAGTGTCTTGGCCCCCGCTCCATTCCATGTTAGAGGTGTTGTTGGAAATAATGAAGTACTTATGCTATGAGCTTGACTCTTTATGCTTTTATGAATATAAAGATTTCCCTTAGTCTCACTTCCCATTTTATTATATCTCTTATTGTTGCTTACTTTGCTTCCACGACCAAGGATGTGTGATTGATACGCTAAGAGGCTTGTTTGGGTCCCTTCAGATTCCCATTCGTCGTATCGCGTCTAGGCCCTAGGCTTGGATCGTGACACCAGGCGGATATGATCCATAAGTTTCTGCACTAGATTCTTCCCTTTAGTCAGCCACAAAGTTTAGAATTTAGTCAAGGTGGGAGTAAGTTAACTCGAATATGACATTATCAATAGTATAAATTATCTCATATAATATCAATGTATATAAGTTAAATCCTAAAGAGGAATAAAGGGAATTTTTTTTTTCAAAAACAGTACTTAGATTTGCTTGAATGGAAATCAGCACACAGTCTTCATTATTCAATATTATAATGCTAAGATAAAAAAGAAAGGGAAAAAAAAAACTCTTAAGAAAATATCAACTATTTTTTTCACCTGGATAAACTTTATAGTGTGAATATTTATTTTTTATATTTTGGTGTTTTGTGAGTTTAGAGGTTAACGATTATGCATGCATTGTACATGTGTCATGAATGAAGATTCTAGAGTACTTAAAGTATTTGTCTGTTTTCTTTCATACTTAATAAAAAAGGCAAGAGATAATTTCATTTTGTTTATATTTGAGAATTAAATTGTGACTAGTTCAATTTGATAACACTCTATAAAGGGGAAACTAAATTCAAGGAAAGTTAAAGAAAGCAAAATTTTTGGTCAATATTGGTGCGCAAAAGTTAATTGAGTATTGTTTAAGTATCTGCATAATTTTTTGACATCGTCAATGTACAAATACTTACATAAAAACTTCTTCTAATTCACTATATAATTTTTTGACATTGTTGATGCACAAACATTAATTAAACACCTGGTTTAAGTAACTACACACTTCTTTTGACACCGTTAATACACAAAAGGTAATTAAGCACTTCTTTTGAATAACTACACAACTTTTTTGACATTGCCAATGTACAATACCTAGTTACACTAACCTTTTAATAACTACACAATAATTGTTTTTCGAAATTTATACTAATCTCATTAATCTTCTCTATCCACTTTTTGTTGGCTCTAGTTCAATCGATTTCTTATACTAGTGTTTCGTTGATTAAGCTTCAGAAGTAGGAAGACTCCTTATTGATTTTCATTAATTATCTCATTGTTTTAGAAATTATAATTAAGTAGTGAAGTTCATATATGTACACTTATTTATGTAGGTTGTGATATTTAAAAACTTTTAAATTGCACATTGTAAACACAAAGAAGAGAAAAATAAAACGTATCGACTAAAGATAAAGAAATAATTTTTGAGTCTAACTTATAAGAGAAGAATTGTCCAAAATGATTTAGAATAATCAAATTACCAAGCGATGTGAGATTCACTACACATAAACATAAACACACATACGTGAATTCATTAGCTGGGGGATTTCATAATAGCAAGGTACGCTTCATGACTGTGAGGTGACCAAATCCATTCAATTGATTCGAAATCCATTTCATCTATAGTAATTAATGATGTTCCTTCACCATCTAAGTTGATCTCAACATCTGGAGAAGGAATTTCCATCATTTTTTCTAATTCCTTTGGATTTTCCTTCTCTTCATCTTCAGGGGAAAAATCAGAAAACATAGCATTAAAATCAATACCAGCATTTTCAAAACTAGGTAATTCCCCCAAATCAGTTATTAACCCTAGTTCCTCGTAATCCATGAAGTCTAAGGGCAAAATTTCCTCATCTGATTTTTCAAATGGAGTACTTTTTTCCAAATTTTTCTTCATTTCCATCTTAGCATTTTTCATTTCTACTTTCATCTCCTCGATACCGCCCTCGTTACCAGGAGAGTCCATACTAATGCAGAAAGCAAAGCAAAGGAAGAAAAAGAGAAGATTATTTGTGCTTGGATTGAGTGGAGAAGTGAGTGAATATATAGAGAAGGAAGCAACCTTAGTGTTTTTAGATTATATGCCAGTAGGCATGAATCAACACATAATCACTCACACACATTCACACAATTTTAAGAATCAAGTATCATGCATTAAAATTCAATGAAGAGTTATCTAAAAGGAATCTAGTTGAGCGTAACACCCGGTAATATTATCAAAATACTCCTAGAGGAGAAATGTGCGCATAACGCATCTTCCCATACTCCGATAGCAAATATGAGGTTGGATATGCGATCAACATAAAAAAAATAAGTGGAAAAATGGTATCAGTTAATTTTTAGAGAAACCAGATTAAACGATAAATTTTTTATGCGAAAAGGAATTCCAGTGAAGGTGCGTGACAAATGTGTGACACACACCTGCTGCTGAGTTACCCTTAGATTTGCTCCAAATATTTTCTATGGAATTAGAAAAACTCAATCAGAGAATTTTTAGCGAAAAACCCTGTCACGACCTTGGCCTAGGACCTATATGTGAAACGGCATAAAGGGAACCCGAAGGGACCCAAGCAAGCCTCTTAGCATATCATTACACATCCTTTGTCACAGAAGCAATAAAATATAATAAGAGATAGTAAATAGGGATAACCGGCTAAGGGACATCTTTCATATCATAAATAACAAGAGTCAAGCTTATAATATTACACATGACATGTCCAACAACACCTCTACTATCTAAGACAAGAAACCAAGCTCACCCTCATAGTCAATATATACATAAAATAAAGATAGTCATAGAACATAGAATGAGGTCATAAGCATCATCCCCGAAATGGAGGACTTACCAAAGAGCTTGAGACAAGTCATACTAGCCACGTGGAAGAGGATTATCAAGCGGGCTCTAATTCTTACATGGTGATATCATGTAGGCATAGAGTATGCATTAGTACATTTGAATGAGCTATGTATGTAGATGCAATGCAACTGAAACCACCCCAAAAAGTGCCCAAAAATGTGCCTCGAAAGTTCTCGAAATTGTAATTTCTATATATCTCAAAATCCGTGCGTGATATCAAAAATCAGACTTCACATTCTTGTTCAAGGGGCAAAATTGAGTGGGAAATAGGTCTAACCCAAATTTTAGAGCAACTGTAGTAAAATCTGAAATTCAAGTGAGCAACAAAAATAGTGTACTTGCGCGCCCCTAGCGCGATGTGGCTGGGATGCGCCACTGCCTTATTTTGTGCCTAGTTATTTTAGTCTGATCTAAGGCTTTTGGGTCTTGGATCAAAGTCTTCCCATACGTGAAAATACCTATACTTAGCCATAATTTACCATCATATCATTCAAGACATTCCCCAATACTTTCTCAAACACTTAGACTAATGTTTCATCCAAATTCAAGTGTCCCAAATTCATTTCGAATCTCGAAAAATTCATTCAAGCTTCAAGACTAATGTTTCATCCAAATTCAAGTGTCCCAAATTCATTCTGGATC
>JAABOM020125442.1:0-21881 GCA_011800125.2 Solanum clarkiae | reverse complement strand
AATTAAAATGTTTTTTAAAATTCAAAACCAAACTATGGTTATCAATTTACCATAACGTTAAATATCAAAATCAAACTATTTTATTTTTCCAGTTTAAAGAGAAATTTGTTTTATCCTAATCTCAGTGTTTACCTAACTTAAATAATTGATCAGGGTGATATAGCGAAATCATAGCTGAAGCCACGGGGAAAATTATTTATTAGGAGTAACATTGTAAAATCATAATTGACATAACTAGCTACTTTAAAAAGATTAAAGAAAAAAATTCACGAAATATTTTTATGAACTCCTCATAATGTATAAGAGGAAGCAGACAACTCAAGTAGGCACGTCGTTGGAAAGCTGCCTGTTTGGATGCCACAACTCGTACTTTTTTTAACACAAATATAATCACGAAATATATTAAAATGGTTATTTAATTTTATTTGTCCAGTTTAAAGATGAATTTGTTTTATCCTAATTTTAATATTTACCTAACTTAGAATAATTGATTGGGATGATATAGTAAAATCATAATTGAATCCACGAGGGAATTATTTATTAGGGATAATATTGTAAAATCATAGTTGAAGTAAGCAGCTGCTTTAAAAAGATTAAATAAAAAATTCATGAAATATTTCTATGGACTCTGCATAATATATAAGAAAAAGCAGGCAGCTCAAGCAGACACGTCGACGGAGAGCTGCCTACTTGGCTTTCTAAACTTGCACTTATATAATAAGATAATTAAATTATTATTAAATATAATTTTTTTTTCAAATGAGTCGTATAAATTGGGACACAAGGAAATATTACTCTGTTTGGACATTTGCTACTTCTTAGCCATTGTTTCGTAATATATTATATTATTATTTAAATGAATATAACGTTACATTAAAAATATAAATGATAAATTTACAAGAAAAGTAGGTATTTAGTAAAGCCAATGACAAATTGAGAATAAAATATTTAAGTTAATGACATGATTGCACTAAAATTGCTTATTGCATAAAATGATATTTTTCATCGTTATCAATAATAGATTTAAATGATACACAATAATAAAAGCTCAATAACAATAAAAAATGTAAGAAAATTTTTTTGTAGTAATGTATTTAACACCTTTTATTAACTAGACAATTTGTTTAATTTGCACATCAAATATGCCTGCTGAAGAACCCCAAAATAGATTTTTGTAGTAGGCTATGTATTTAACACCTTTTATTAACAAGACAATTTGTTTAATTTGCACATCAAAAATGCCTGCTGAAGAACCCCAAAATAGATTATATTTTGTTTTTCTAGTTTTTTTTTCAATATTTACTTATTTTTTTATTCTTCTTCTTCATTTAGGGGATGTTTGGATTTTTTTTTAAGTGACTTGTAAATTAAAAGTAAAAAGACATAATTTGAAAGTTCTCTATTTTTATCTTTGGCTTCTTTTTTTTTCATACTTTTTAAATTTTAAAAGCAATTCAAAAATTTTCAAAATTAAAAAAAAAAAATTAAAAATCAAAAGTCACTATAAATAAGTCAATCGAAGCAATCACTTAATATTCTACCTTTATAAAATTTGGGTACATCAATTGAAAAATGATAGAAATAGGCACGTCATATTTAGTCAATCTTTTTTAATTATAAGTAGTATGGATTGACATTAAGTGAGCGAATTT
This sequence comes from Solanum clarkiae, assembly GCA_011800125.2. Classification (NCBI taxonomy): domain Eukaryota; kingdom Viridiplantae; phylum Streptophyta; class Magnoliopsida; order Solanales; family Solanaceae; genus Solanum; species Solanum clarkiae. Next base: position 20,229 of record JAABOM020125442.1, on the reverse strand, counting down.
GATCAAATAGTTCACAATGACCCATATAGCATTGAACTTCCTCAAAATCTAAAAAAGTTCTAATACAAAATAGATGGTAATGCACTCTCACTTTCACTTGTATATGGGATTCTTGAAATCATACCACTCATGTTTCTGGTGATCATACTTTATATCGTGACAATTCAAATACTTTGACATAGATTTCATAATATTCCTCTTCATCCTATATTTGTTACTACCTCAAGTAATGTGAGATTACTCTATGAACAATCTAATCAAATCATCAATCTTAGAAACATTAATTCAATTTTTGATTCTCAAATTACCTTTCTAGTCTAGAATTATTTTCTCAACTTCACTTGTCAACACATTATCTGAATTAAAAATAATTTTTTATTTTTAAAATTTTCTGGAAATAACTACTCCATTAAAAGTGACTATGTGTCAATAGGAACAAAACTCTACTAACACAATAACATACCCAGTGAAGTCCCACAAGTAGGGTCAGGAGAGGGTAAAGTATACGTAAATCTTACTATTATCTTATAGAGATAGAGTGGATGTTTTCGAAAGATCCTCGACTCAAATATTACTGCCCCAAAAGAAGACAAACAATTGATATAGGATAGTGATTAAAACAAAGAGCAATATCAATTCTATAAGGAAAAAAATAATAAACATGCTAAAATAATTAACAAGCAATAACGATACAATTTATAATGACGCGACTAGTCCTATGACAAACATATTCACCTTCTACCTTCACAAAGCAAGACAACAACCTACCTATATTAGTCTACTAGCCTTTTACTCTAATACGCGACCTCTATTTATTTCTATCCAACACGACAAGAAAAGAGGTATTTAGTGGCAGATTAGAGTGGCGACTCCATTCGTCGCCACCAAGTGTTGCGATTTCGTGGCAATAAAAATAAGCCGCCACAGAAAGATATTTTTTTTGTGGCAACACTTAAAGTTGCCACAGAAAAAATATTTTAGTGACAACTTTACCTAGGTCGCAATAAATATGTGCAACGTTAAGACTAAATTTCATTTTCCCAGTTAAAATTTTTTTGACTCCAAAAGTTTTTGTGGCAACGTACAACAGTCTTCACTAAATGTATCACGCCCCGGGAGGATACCTAGGTGTGGCTGGTACTCGGAGACTATTGCTAGCCCCCAAGCGGACCACTCAGTCTCTTTGCCATCGTTCAATCAATTCATCAATGGAAGTTCAATACAGTAGTCAACTAACAAAAGATAATATAAATATCTCAAAGAAAGGAAATGAAAAATCAAACCATCCCGACACTATCCATCAACCGTCTATGTCTATGAAGCCTTTATAACTAACATCTAAAAAGGCACCATGACAGGTCATGGGTACCACAATCAAGAGAAGTACTGACATAAAGATAATTAAATAATCATCCTCCAAATGCTGGGGAGGACTCACCACGGACTGGAATCAAAGCTCTGAACCTCAATGATTGGGTTGCTGAAATCCTCTGTGTACAGTATCGACATTATAAAACGATGCAGCACCAAAGGACGTTAGTACGTGGAATGTATTGTATGTAAGACAGGCTAAAGGAAAAGGAAACATTATAACAATCTCTCATCAATCACTCAGCCTCACCTCAGAGTAAGGGATGAGACTCTATCACCTCACTATCCATCAAACATCAATCCATCACATCACATCGGAGTTCTAACCTCATGAAACCTATCTGGGAGTTTCTTGGACCTACACCAATCACCTATGAGCAGTAACGGTACAACGAAGCGATGTCGCTGCGGCATCCGTCCAATACCTTGTCGGGGTAAAAGAGCATATATCAAGGGTTTATAATAATGCTAAGTCCTCTTTTGGGACTAAGAAAACATCCATTCTCATGGTCCAATCCTTTCCTACGCTAGCCATGTAGGTAATGAATGCGAGTGAGACTCACTCTTACTTATTTTCAGTGCTCAATACTCCTCCCAAGACTCGACATGCTCATAAGTCTATCAATTCATCAAGGATCCCCATCACTCAACCACTACGGGCAAGACTATTTTTTCAAATTCAAGGGGATATATTCATATGACTCTATCGATATAATTTTAGCTATCACAGTCATCAACACTCATCACCTCAAGACTCAGACTCAATCAAACATCACATTCAGACAATTAAGGCTCTAGACATTTGTATAATTTCAGCTATCATAGTCATCAACACTCATTACCTCAGGACTCAAACTCAAACAAACATCACATTCAGACAATTAAGGCTCTAGACATCCCCCTAAGTTCATTATTCAAGAGTTTACAAAGAGAATTTGCAAGGGTTAAATCATAATCACATAGTAATGAAGATATACAATAACTCTATGCATGATGATCATCTATTTAGGATATAAAATATAGTTTAAAGGTCACATTCAAGAACTCAAGATAATATCCAAGAATTTAGAGCTAATATTCAAGAAACTTTCAAGAAATCATAATTCAAGACTTCTAAACATGTATTCTTCATCCTAACTCTACATTGGGCACATCGAACAACAATTCCATACTTTTGGGTAGCTTTTACATACCTGAGAATGAAGATTTCTTCAAGGAATCAAATCTTCTCCGGGAACTCTCACTTGTCTCTCCTCTTCTTCTCTCTGACTTAGCATAAAAAATAATAGAATTAGAATGATTTTTAGGTTTTAAAATCCTTTTGTACATAATTACATCTGAAAACCATTTGGGGATATAAAAATACATTGAGAAGGACGAAATTGCCCTTCCCAATTTAAAAAAAAAAATAAAAACAGCTCCCCATGCACTAGTGTGCGAAGTGCACTAGTGTATTTATACACTTTTTCGCGAATTTTAGTTCTCGTCAAATTTTTTGAAAAATAGACAAGTGTGATTTTGCATTCTCTCCACATCGCAGAAGAGGTATGGAAACCCACTGTTTTAAGCACTTTTTGAAAAAAATAATTCGCATTTTTTCGCGATAAAGCCGAGTTGAGATCATTTTTTGACTCAGTTTCTCGCACTGATCGCAAATTCGGTCTAGGATTTTCCATCCGAGCTTGGGAAGACACGTTGTGCGCACGATAAAGTTTAGGGGCATTTTAATAATTTCACTGGACGTTACAATATGGTAATAGGTGGCAATTATGTTGCTACTATTTATATTATATGTATAAAATTAATTAATATAAAAAACCCCAAAAATAGATTATTCTATTTTTTAGATTTTTAAGGAAAAGTCCTGCATACTTTTACTTATAGAAGCCATAGGACTTTTTACCTTAATACCGTAACTATTGAAGAATCCAGAATTGAAGAGGGAAATTTGAGATTGCACTTGCAGCGTCATTGAAGAATTTAACGGTCGTTGAAGAATCCAGGAGTATCTTTTGGTTAGGTCTCAATTGCTCAAGTAAGCCGTAAGTTTCTTCTTCATCATTCTATACAACGTGTTGATTGAATTCACTATCTATGGATGGAAACACAATTTATATTATGTATAAAGTACTCTCATAGATAGCTTATGTATTTTTGGATCCTTGAATTGTCTTTGAAACTACATTGTGCATCAACTCTTTTATTTGTCGATTCGAGATGACGATGCTTTGAGGTTCTGTGTGTTTCTTTTATATTTAATTTATTAACAACTGTAGTATATGTGAATGCGAATATATATGTGCTATCTAGCATGTTGTCACATGGGATAATGGGAGAGGAAAAATAAAGAGAAGAGCAAAAAGAAACAAAAGGAGCCAATAGCCTCTGTGATGTTGTTAGCATAAAATAAAATTTTTGTTTTCTTTTTGGAAGTGAAATATCAAATTGAAAGGAGGCAAACTTTGAAAACATATAAATATTTGCATCTTTTAAGAACATAGATTGACAAACAAAATCAATTGAGGAGATAATTTCTTTAACTTATTCTAAATTTTTTTGAATCGCCTTAACTTGTAAAACATGTAAACAACTGAATCCTAGTTACTCCAAATATTTGGGGTATATAAAATATTTTATCTATACCTATAGCCTCATCCAAGAATCTATTTGGTTATGTCGTCTTCAATGACTATTTATGAGAGAACTTCAGTTTGAGGAAGGACAAAACTAAGTCAAGTCATGTTGATGAAGGGTGAGCAATGTATTTCCATAGTCTATTTTATTTTTCTTAAACCAAACCAAAGTCATGTATTTTAAAATAGAATCAAAGTTCAATAAGGTGGGACTATTGGGACAGTTCAATGTTGTTGGCATGGGCAAGTAATAATATTAGCAGTACAAACAATTATGCAGCAAATACAACAGATACATCCAAATTTCTAGTTACGTTAGCAACTTTGGTTGGACAATATATGTTCTATACTCCCATTACTTGGGAGATAAAAAAATGCATGAAAATCCTATAATTAACATATGTTCTATGTCCTCGATGATAGAAGTTGCGTCATATCCTGTCTAATATAATCACATATCCAAATATTTTTCAGTCTATCATTACCCGTCTATGTAACCTTTAAATTCAACCTATTGTACCTCCAAATTGGAGCATAGACGCACTTCCTCTGCATATGCCCAAACTATCTTAATCTCGCTTCTCTTATCTTGTCAACCAAAGAAGTCACCTCACACCTTCTTTCGAATAATCTCATTCTTAATCTTGTTACTGCTAATATGTCCACATATCCATCTCAACATACTCGTCTCCACAACCTGCATCTTCTGAACATATGAATTTTTGACTAGCCAGTTATTTTAAAAACATCAAATCTACTATGTTTGAAAAATGTCAAATCTCACGAAACTCTTAACCTCCATAACTAAAGATCTCTTGTAATGACCCATATATTTTTTAATAAATAGTTAATTGGTAATTTTAACCACTAGTAACTTTTATTTAAAGAATTTATAATATATATATATATATATATATTGCGGCTAATCCCTTTAATTTTTTATTCAATATGCTGCAAGTAGCAGATTCAGAATAATAGGGCAGTCTTCTTTTCTCTTCTTTCATTTCTTTCTTTTGGGAGAAAACACATAGCTCACATGATGATTCGAGGAAGTTCCTACACAGAATTAACTTCATCTTTGTACCACTATTTGGAGTGATAAAGTGCAGGGATTTTCTTATTATTGTGTGCTCTTGTTAATTGAAAATATATTTACCAGAATTTTCACCAATTAAGTTTTAACAATGAGATTAAGAATTCTTTACTTTTAATTTATAGACTAAGGTATTGGGTATTAAGGTTTAACTCTAAACTTGAAGGTTAGGGATATGGATACTTCAGTTTGACCAAGATAATTAATATCTATAATCATAATTTTCATAGATTGAGGAAAGTGGGGTTGTTTTGGTGGGTGTTCTACGCGTGAAAGGTTGTGGAACTTGTTATTAATAAAGGTAAGTGATACTTTAAGCTTTAATGCTTGCTTTTCAAATATGCTTTGAAAAGAAAAATTGTAATGACTCATTAAGTCATTTTGAGCAATAGAACTATTTTCTTTAAGAAAGGACCCTTTTCAAAATTTTCAATGATAATTCTGGACTATTTGTGTAACTATAATTATTCTAATGGACTAATAATGTTAGATAATTAACTTATGGGGTGATAAATGAATTTCATTTTAACCCTAAGTCCCTTGACCTACATATTAGAATAAGTTAGTGGGAAATAACAGTTTGGAACCAAAAGTTATCTTTCAAATAGAAAAGAAAAGGGAATAGATGAGGGACTATTGCGGCATCGGCACAAGGGAACAACTCCTTTAGGTGAGCTTTAACTCTTGATTTTTCAATTTACGAAGTGTATCACTGGTATTAATAAAAAAAGGTTGTGCACTGCCTCGAGAAAGTGAGTATATTACATTATGGGTGAAAGAATTGAATTATTAAGTGGGTATTGTTATAGGTTTAGGCTATCACTGGTTAGTGGGTCCATTTGGGATCATTATTATTATAGAAAAGGCTGCAGCAAGAAAGTAAAGCTAAGAAAAGATTCCATTTGGAATTCTTGATATGTACACACTGCAAGTTTCTTCAAATTTGGAATTTCTTTATCCTGTACACGTTGCAAATTTGTCTTTAATTTGGTATTTTTCTCTTATTGTACACGTTGAAAGTACATATATTAATGATAATTTATGGGTTAATTGCGGGTTAATAATGGCATAATGAATAAGGGAGATGTAATTAGAAGGAGTTTGAGATGGAAACACAATGCTTAAAGTTGTGGATTTTGTATTTGATTAGGTTTTGAATATCTTTCATTATGATTCAATTTTTGGAGTTTGAGATAAAATTATAGCAATATAGAAGTCTACAAATCAGTTTATTTACAAATATTATATAATTGATAGATTGGGAACATTCTGACGTTTTACGAAAGGAAAAAACAAAATCTTCAGGATTCGTGACTCGTGTTCGACAATTGAGGTATGTTAAGACTTTCATACTTCGTTAAAGGATATTTTTTCTAATTTAAGATTAAAATAATAAAAATACAAAAATGGGTAAGGTGAAAGACGGGGGTCTCATACCAATGATGTGACGGGCATTGGTGCGAGTACAGGTGTTATAACGGAAAGTTTATTACTATAGATGATGGATTGTAATCCAAGAATGCTAAAGCATATTGGCATTAGCTGATGTAGTATAACTTAGTTTCTTTACGTGGTTGTGTTTATTTATTGAACCCGTATATTTGTGACAGTTGAGATGACTACATGTTGTACTAATATTTATTGTATTGTGATGCATTACATCCCCTATATTATTGACATTATATTGTGCATATTGATTGACATGAGATTGAGTGTGTGTTGAGATCATTGTTATAATCTAAGTTGGGCACGTGGAGATCATCCGTGCTAGGGATGGTTGATTTTATGATAGTGTGTTGAGATCGTCCGCACAGACCTAGCGAGTCCCCCATGGGTCTCAAACCCCCAACGTATTCCCTAGAGGTATTGTGTATATACGATTTAGAGCTGACTCGGCATTTGAGGTATATCATTTCATGGTGTTGTGTTACATCTCATTATACTCTTTATTCTTGTTAATTGTGCTTTATTAGAGTTTGACATCATGTGATATTTGATTACTCCTATTTGATAATACTTGATTGTTAAGTAAAGTACAGACTTGTAAAATTAGAAGATGATATTTTTATATGTACTCATGTCACTACTTCTTCGTTGCTGGTCAATGAGACATACTGGGTACATGTGGTTGCGTACTCATACTACACTTATTGCACTCTTTTGTGGTGCAGGTTCAATTCCGAGTACGAGCACATCTCGTGGAACCATCTGAGTTCAAGCTTAGATTATCTTGGAATTGTGATGAGCTACTTGGGTTTTTCGCAGTCCACACCTCCCTCTATCTCATCAATCATTCTATTTTTCGAATTCAGACAAGATATTTCTTATATTTAAACTTGTTATCTTAGTTTCAGACTTGCATCACTGTTTTAGAAGCATTTGTACTTATGACACCAAGTCTTGGGTGGTATTTTAGTTTTCCGCATTTCGTACTTATAAGTGACTTATTGTTGAGGGTATCCATTTGTTACTATCTTTCACTTTATATATTACAGTGAATTAGTAACTTATTGGGTTGGCCTACCTATCGGCTGGGAGTATAGGTATCATCATGACTTGTATTTTAGGATCATGTTGCCTCTCAGCACACGCAAGTGCACGTAGTCAAAACAAGTAATATAGTAGCCTTATTTAAAGGACCAGATTATCGAATCCAAGGGATTTTAATGTAAATCATTTAATATTCCTAGTTATAATGTTTGAAAGACGATAAATAATTAATATATGAAATTATGTATTAAAATAACTAACTTGCAACTAAACTAATGAACTTTGCAAATAAATAAGATTCTTTTTGTTTTGTATTTTAATTATCCAAATGTTGAGAGATTATGGGACTGTAACTTTAATGACGCCGTATTATTTTCGAATTTCACACTTATGTTTGGGCAGTGATTATTGACTTGCAGGGTTAAAATTACCAAATTGTGATTGTACACCTCCATTTGCTATTCCTATTATTTGCTTAACTACATCGTTGAGTGGGGATAAAGAACACAATAGAAACGCATTAACATTATCTTCCTTTCCATTAAATCAAGCTTGGTGTAAAGGTAGTTGTCACAAATCTCCAATATACAAATCAATCTAATATTTTAGTTGAACAAGCTCCTTACATTATTGTGTTCTTATGCATTCCAACATCTTTCAAATTTATAGTGCAAAACATATTCATTTCTATAGATGATTAAGCTAAGAAATGTAGATTTAAAAAACATAAGAACAATCACACAAACCCATTCATAACCATTAAAAACTCAAAGATTAACACATTGTCTTTGGCTACAATCCCAAAAAATGAAAAGATTAGCCACTCATTCTAATCACACACATAAATATTACAATCAAAACCATAAGAAAATAACAAAATAGAAAGAAATTTGACCAAAAATGGTGATTCCATGGTGACTAGCCACCTCCATAACTTATACAAAGCTTAGAATAAAGGATACTTAGGGTTACAGGTTTTTCATGACTTATATAGCCCACAAATCTGACTTTTCACGCGTTTTCCCTTAAGTTGGTGATGCACTTTAGTATTATATTATTAAAATTCTGCATACAATATTGACTGGACCAAAAAGTCACTCATTTCATACTAGTCTGCGATGCGGACTAGTGTTATTTAGGTGTGCTTTTCACCTAACACGTTGAAAACTAATTTTCCAGCGAAATAACACTGGTCTGCATGTGCCTTGGTTGCGAACCAAGTGTTTTTATTTTTTTCTTTCCTCATTTTCTTGAGCGGGTTGTCTTCCTTTGTTCCAGGTCTCATTCTGAAACCTCAAAATTTGATAAAAAGTAATAAAAACACAAGCTCAAAGCATAATTTGCCCAGTGTTAACATAATACACAAATCTTATTAAACTACCTAAAACACTATGGATTTCCCTTGAAGTTAACTCTATTTATGGGACTTTTGCTTATTTAGGTGTATAAATACGCCTAAGATCAGGTCCTGACAAATTTGGTATCAGAGCTTTAGGTTTATTGGTCTCATAAGTACAAGAGAAATGTCTAGTAGAGTCTTGCAGATCAGTATGATGACATCCATATTTATCTTCGAAAGGCTATAGGACATTTAGGAAACTTCTACTCTTACATTCTGTGTCGTGCAAATTTGCTTATGTTGAAATTCTAACTTTATTGTCTCGTTCTCTCACAGATGGTGAGGACTCGTGTATCTATGAGTGGTGATCAGGAGCCTATTCCTGCACTTGCTTCTGGAGTTACTATGCGGGGTAGAGGCAGAGGACGAGGACGAGGCCGAGGAAGAGGTCGCACTACAGCACATATGGGAGGGCAGATACCAACAACCACCCAGGGCCATGTTGGGGCAGTACTTCCAGATGCAGATGTGATTAATGAGGATGTGCAGGGTTATGTTGGGGAACATGGACCCTCTCAGGCTCCACATGGTTTTATTGCCACTCCAGTAGTTCAAGATACTTTGGTTTATATACTAGGATTCCTAGAAGGGATGGCTCAAGCAGGAACAGTGTCAGTCCCCTCTGATGGTTCACAGACTCTTATTGAAGGCCAGACTCCAGATCAGATGGTTACTCCAGGTTCCCAGACTCCAGGTACTTATCTGGCTACTGCTACAACTCCTCGTTTTGATAGTATAGCATTGCCGGGTATTACACCACATTTGGCTAATGGACCTGCTATGACCGTGGATGAGGAGAAGATGTTTGGAAGGTTCAAGATGATTAATCCTCCAACTTACACAGGTGACTTAAATGAGGATGCGTACGAGTTTATTGTCAGTTGTCATGAGAGATTGCATAATCTTGGGTTAGTGGAGTCTCATGGAGTTGACTACATGATGTTTCAGATGATTGGTCATGTCAAGCAGTGGTGGAGAGATTATATTAGTAGCAGGCCAAATGTATCACCTTCACTTTTATGGAGTCAGTTTACTCAGGTATTTCTAGATAAGTTTCTTCCACGCAGTAAGAGGGAGCATAAAAGGGTCGAGTTCGAGAGTTTACAGCAAAATGGTACGTCAGTTGCAAAATATGAGGTTAAATTTCATGTCTTGGCTAGGCATGCTTCGATAATACTTCCTATCAAGGATGAGAGAATTAGAAGATTTGTCAAGGGATTGATCATTCCAATTCACATGGGAGTTCCTCAGGTCATTGCTTCTGGTGCTACTTCCCAAAAAGTGGTAAATGCTACAAAGGAGTTAGAGATGATTCGATGTGAGGGATTTGAGCAGCGTGAGGGTAAGAAGGCCTATCATTCGAGTGATTATGGTAGTTCTCCACCCAGGAGTCGAGGTTACTCAGGGAGAGGTCACCACTCACAGTCTAGCAGAGCTATTCATGCTATTATGCCAACGTCTGGAGCTGATCATGTTGGACCTAATACCTTTTGCTCGGTGCATACTTCTCAGGGTTCATCTTTTAGATCCTTAGGTCGTGGAGAACATTCTGGTCGTTCAGATTCCTTTCATCATCCTACTCCTCGTAGGGGCTAGTTTGAGTGTGGTGATACGGGACATTTTGTGAGAGACTGTCCCAAGATTGGCCGTGGTGGTTCACATCAAGATTGTCATGCTTTAACTTCCAAGACTGCACAACCTTCAACTGTGGAAGGTGCACAGAGTGGTAGAGGTGGTTCTCATTTGGATAGAAGTAGTATTCATTCTAGTCGAGGTGGTGGTCGTGGAGGTTCCCAACCTACAGGTGGTCATGCCCAGTGTTATGCTTTTCCGGGTAAGCCAGAGGTAGAGGCTTCAAATGTTGTTATGACAGGTATTATGCTAGTTTATCATTGATCAACTACTGTATTATTTGACCCAGGCTCTACCTACCCTTATGTATCCATATATTTTGCTTCGAGTTTGGATATGCTATGTGAGTCTCTTGATTTTACAGTATATGTTTCTACTTCTGTTGGGGATTTGTTAGTGGTAGATTGGGTGTACCGATCATGTATAGTTACTTTGATGGGTTATAACACTCAGGTGGATTTGAAGGTGTTAGATATGGTAGACTTTGATGTTATTCTTAGGATGGATTGATTGTCTCCTTACCATGCTATTTTGAATTGTCATGCTAAGACTATTACATTAGCTATGCCTGGGATCCTTACTATAGAGTGGAGAAGTTAGTTATGCTCCAGAAAGGGTGATATCATTTCTTAGGGCTCGTCAATCGGTGGAGAGAGGATGTTTGGCTTACTAGGCATATATTTGGGGTATCAGCGTGGAGAATCCTACGCTCGAGTCTATTCCAGTAATGAATGATTTCCCAGAGGTATTTTCGGTAGACCTACCCGGTATTCCACCTGATTGTGACATTAATTTTTGTATTGATCTACAAGTAGGCACTCAACCTATTTCTATTCCACGTTATCTTATAGCACCAGTCAAATTGAAAGATTTGAAAGAGCAGTTGCAAGATTGACTAAGCAAGGGATTCATTAGGCCAAGTGTATCTCATTGGAGTGCTCCAGTCTTGTTTGTGAAGAAGAAAAATGGATCGATGCGCATGTGTATTGATTATCGGTACTTGAACATGGTGACAATTAAAAATAAGTACCCAATACTTCATATTGGTGATTTATTTTATTAGCTTCAGGGTGCTTCTGTTTTCTCCAAGATTGACTTGAGATCTATTTATCATCAATTGAAGATTAGGGTAGAAAATATTCCAAAGACAGCCTTTTGGATATGTTATGGCTATTATGAGTTTCTGGTAATGCCTTTTGGGTTGACTAACGCCCCAGCAGTATTTATGAACTTGATGAATAGGGTGTTTAGACCATACTTAGATTCATTTGTCATTGTCTTTATAGATGATATATTAATATATTCCTGTTGTAAAAAGGAACACGAGCATCATTTGAGGATTGTACTTGGAATTTTTAAAGAGAAGAAGCTTTATGCAAAATTTTCAAACTGTGAATTTTGGCTTAGCGTGGTGACATTCTTAGGACATGTAGTGTCAAGGAGGGTATTATGGAGGATCCTAAGAATATTGAGGCAGTTCGAGATTGGGTCAGACCAGCTTCAGTTACTGAGATTCAGAGTTTCTTAGGCCTTGCAAGTTATTATCGACGATTTGTGGAGGGGTTCTTATCCATCGCATCTCCCTTGACTAGATTGACCCAGAAAGGTATGGCTTTCCAGTGGTCTGATGAGTGTGAGGTAAGTTTTCAAAAGCTTAAGACCTCATTGATTACTGCTCCAAAATTGACTCTACCCATTGAAGGAGAGAATTTTATTGTATATTGTGATACTTCTCAGGTTGGTCTTGGTTGTGTGTTGATGCAAAAGGGGAAGGTGATAGCTTATGTGTTGAGGCAATTGAAGGTTCATGAGAAAAACTATCCTACTCATGACTTGAAGCTGGTTGTTGTAGTGTTCGCATTGAAGATTTGGAGGCATTATATTTATGGTGTGCATTGTGAGGTGTTCACAGATCATCGTAGTCTGCAGTATATATTCAACCAGAAGGATCTCAATTTGAGATAACAGAGATTATTAGAGTTACTCAAGGACTATGATATGACTATCCTTTATTATCCAGGTAAAGCAAATATGGTAGCAGATGCCTTGAGTCGAAAAACAATAAGTATGGGTAGTCTGTGTTACAGGTTAGAGAGCGTCTTTCGGCTATGGATGTTCAATCCCTAGCCAATAGCTTTGTGAGGCTTGATATTTCAGAATCTGGTATGGTTTTGGCTTACATGGAGGCAAGGTCGTCCTTATTGGAGCAAATTTAGGCTCAACAATTTGATGATGGTAATTTACGTAAAAATCGTTACAAGGTGTTAAAAGTCGAATCCAAGGAGGCAATTCTTGACAGTGAGGAAGTTTTGAGGATAAAAGGCCGTATTTGTGTTCCTCGCACTAGTGATTTGACTAGGTTGATTATGGAGGAGGCCCATAATTCAAGGTATTCTATTCATCCAGGGCTATTAAGATGTATCGTGACTTGAAATAGCATTATTGGTCGTGTCGTATGAAGAGGGACATAGTAGATTTTATTTCGCGGTGTTTGAATTGTCAACAAGTGAAGTATGAGCACCAAAAGCCTGGAGGTGTGACTCAGAAGATGCCCATACCTGAGTAGAAGTGGGAGCGTATCACTATGGACTTTGTGGTGGGGTTGCCATGAACCTTGGGCAAGTTTGACGGCATATGGTCATTGTTGATCGATTGACTAAGTCTGCACACTTTATACCAGTTCAGACTAGTTATAATTCAGAAAAGCTAGCCAAGATCTACATTATAGAGGTAGTTCGCTTGCATGGGGTGCCTATTTCTATCATTTCAGATCGTGGTACACAATTCACATCTAACTTTTGGAGGTCTATGCAGAAGGATTTGGGTACTCAAGTGGATCTTAGTACAACCTTTCACCCTTAGACTGATGGTCAGTCTGAGTATACTATTCAGATTCTTGAGGATATGTTGCGGGCTTGTGTTATTGACTTTGGTGGTTATTGGAATCAATTTTTACCTTTAGCAGAGTTTGCATACAATAATAGTTACCATTCGAGTATTCAGATGGCACCAATTGAAGCATTGTATGGTAGGAGGTGTCGATCTCCCGTTGGTTGGTTTGATGCATTCGAGGTTAGGCCGTGGGGCACAGATTTATTGAGGGAGTCCTTTGACAAGGTCAAATTGATTCAAAATAGGCTTCTTATGGCTCATAGTAGGCAAAAGAGTTATGCAGATAGAAAGGTTCAGGATTTGGAGTTCATGGTGGGAGAGAGGGTTCTATTGAAGGTTTCACCCATAAAGGGTGTGATGAGATTTGGAAAGAAAGGTAAGTTGAGCCCAAGGTGTATTGGGCCTTTTGAGATTGTTGAGCGTATTTGTGAGGTTGCATATCAGTTGGCTTTGCTACCTACATTATCTGGTGTTCACCTTGTATTTCATATCTCGATGCTAAAGAAGTATCATAGGGATGGTGCTCATGTGATCCAATGGGACGTGGTGTTACTTGCCAAGAATTTAACTTATGAGGAAGAGCCAATAACCATCTTAGATAGACAAATTCAAAAGTTGAGGTCAAAAGAGATTGCTTCGGTGAAGGTTCAATAAAAACATCGTCCAGTTGAGGAGGCCACTTGAGAGACTAAGTCAGATATGCAGATGAGATACCCGCAACTTTTTGAGCATTCATTTGTGTCCAATTCTTTTAACATTTGAGGAAGAACGTTTGTTTAAGTGGTAAATGATGTAACGACTCGTTAAGTCATTATGAGCACTAGAACTATTTTCTTTCTTAAAGGACCCTTTTCGAAAGCTTTCAATGGTAATTTTGGACTATTTGTGTGACTATAATTGTTCTAATGGACTAATAATGTTAGATAATTAACTTATGCGGTGATAAATGAATTTTGTTTTAACTCTAAGTCCCTTGACCTATATATTAGAATAAGTTAGTGGGAGATAACAGTTTGAGATCATAAGTTGTCTTTAAAAAAGAAAAGAAAAGGGAATAGACGAGGGACTATTGTGGCATCGGCACAAGGGTACAACTCCTCCAGGTGAGCTTTAATTCTTGATTTTTCAATTTACAAAGTATATCACTGGTACTGATTAAATAAGGATGCGCACTGCTTCGAGAAAGTGAGTATATTACATTATGGGTGAAAGAATTGAATTATTAAGTGGGTATTGTTGTAGGTTTGGGCTATTACTAGTTAGTAGGTCCATTTGGGATCATTATTATTATAGAATAGGCTGCAGCAAGAAAGTAAAGCCACAAAAAGTTTCCATTTTGAATTCTTGATGTGTACACACTACAAGTTTCTTCAAATTTGGAATTTCTTCATACTGTACATGTTGCAAATTTGTCTTTAATTTGATATTTTTTTCTTGTTGTACACGTTGAAAGTACACATATTAATGATAATTTATGGGTTAACTATGGGTTAATAATGATATAATGAATAAGAGAGATGTAATTAGAAGGAGTTTGAGATGGAAACACAATGCTTAAAGTTATGAATTTTGTATTTGATCGAGTTTTGAATTTCTTTCATTATGATTTAATTTTTGAAATTTGAGATAAAAGTATAGCAATATAGAAATTTACAAATCAGTTTATTTACAAATATTGTATATTTGACAGATTAAGAATGTTCTGACATTTTAGAAAGCAAAACATAAAATCTTAAGGATTCGTGACTCGTGTTCGGTAATTGAGGTATGTTAAGACTTTCATACTTTGTTGAAGGACATTTTTATCTAATTTAAGATTGAAACAATAAAAAAACAGAATGGGTAAGGGTGAAAGACGGGAGTCTCGTACCAATAGTGTGACGGGTATTGGTGTGAGTACCAGTGTTATAAAGGAAAAGTTTATTGCTATAGATGATGGATTGTAATCCAAGAATGCCAAAGCATATGAGTATTAGCTGATGTAGTATAACTTAGTTTCTTTACGTGGTTGTGTTTCATTATTTGAACCCGTATATTTGTGATAGTTGAGGTGACTATATGTTGTACCAATATTTGTGTATTACGATGCATTACATCCCCTATATTATTGACGTTATATTGTGCATATAGATGATATGAGATTGAGTGTGTGTTGAGATAACTGTTATAATCTAAGTTGGGCACGTAGAAATTATCCGTACTTTGGATGGTTGATTTTATGATAGTGCATTGAAATCGTCCGCACAGAGAGTCCCCTATGGGTCACAAACCCTCAACGTATTCCCGAGAAGTATTGTGTATATACGATTTAGAGATGACTTGGCATTTGTGGTATATCATTTCATATTGTTGCGTTGCATCTCACTATACTTATCATTCTTGTTAATTGTGCTTTGTTAGTGTTTCACATCATGTGATATTTGATTACTCCTATTTCGTAACACTTGATTATTAAGTATAGTACAAACTTGTAAAATTAGAAGATGATATTTTTATATATACTCCTGTCACTACTTCTTCGTACTTGGCAATGAGACATACTGGGTACATGTAGTTGCGTACTTATACTAAACTTGTTGCACTCTTTTGTGGTGCAAATTCAATTCCGAGTACAAGCATATCCCGTGGAGCTATCTGAGTTCAAGCTTAGATTATCTTGGAGTTGTGGTGAGCTGCTTGGGTATTCCACAGTCCACACCTCCTTCTATCTCGTTAATCATTCTATTTTTTGAATTCAGATAGGATATTTCTTATGTTTAGACTTGTTAACTTAGTTTCGAACTTGCATCAATGTTTTAGAAGCTTTTGTATTTATGACACCAAATCTTGGGTGGTATATTAGTTTTTCGCATTTCGTACTTATATGAGACTTATTGTTGAGGGTATCCATTTGTTATTATTTTTCACTTTATATATTACATTGAATTAATAACTTATTGATTGGCTTAACTATCGGCTGGGAATATAGCTGCCATCATGACTCATATTTTTGGGTCGTGACAAAAATATTTTCTCTGTCTGGTGCATGTGTTGGGACAAGCACATGCTTCACACGGTTGGTGTTCTTTAATCAGACCTAGATATGCTATTTTTGAGAAGAATATCGAATGTTTTAATAAGTTATATATGGCGTGAAGTTGAATACCTTTTTTTATTACTGTGATGTGGTTACTAGAGCTATACATAGCTATCGTAATATGTTACGGGCATACCAATGCTGTCGTAATGTGTTAGAGGCTTTCTACACACTGTTGTAGTATACTTTTAGAGCTTATACATGCTTCCATAGATTTCTCGGGGTGATGGGTTGATCTTCTTCACTACCATTTATGATAAATTTTGAGTGTGGATTGAATTGAGACATGTAATGATCTCTGAACAATTGTTTGAACTTATTATGCTTATTATAAAGTATATTCTTATGTATACTATTTATGTATATCTGTGGTGCAGATATATTTTGTAATTATTGTTCCAAGGGTATTAAATTAGCAACTCGAGGATTTTACTAGGTTATATTCATATATAGCTCACTCCTTAATTACTTGCATGTCAATGGAGATACTGTTGCAGAGGGTGAAACTTATGGCTGATAAGTTCGTTCTTGTGGACTCTATTGTTGAGGTAGGCTTTCGCATTGTTCGTGGAGGCTACTATTTCAGCTCTATCTAGTATATCTTATACTTTTTTCTTGGGGTTTGCACGCTTGACAGTTAAACTAATATCGCTCTATGAGATCCTCCATGAGCTTATAGTGGGATATGGGCTAGAGATATTTTGTTAAGTGATCATTTTCCTTTCGTAACTCGTTATATGATTTTGGTTTGATGGTTATTCCATTTTTATGAGTAGTGATAAAGATTAGTGTTGCACCTATTATATGCCAGTGCTTTGATAATTAGGATGCGTGTATGGATGATTGGTTCTCTCGACAAATGGTGTGGGCGGGTTCCAGTCACATCTAGGAGGTATTTTGGATGTGACAAAGTTGGTATCAGAGCGTACACTTTAAGTCCCCAGTCATGGAGTAGTGTTTGGTAGAATACAGATCATAGGTATGTAGGTACCCATACTTATTAGCTTGAGCCTACTAAACATTTAGAATGTATTCACTTTTCATTTCTTATTCGTGCGTTGAGTTGAATCAAGTTTAACTTTTGAATATTTTTTCCACAGATGGCTAAGAAGTATGGCTCTTCCTATTGTTCAATCTAATGCAGCTGTTGGACGTGGAAGGGGACATAGTACTACCTCTAGTGGCATTCATGGTAGGTCTCATCCTACTAAGGCTGGACTAGGGCACTTGCTGCTCCTCAATCAGGAGTTATGAACGGGGGACAAACCCGAGCCGCTGCCCAGAGAAAGTGCAGGAACAGGTTGTTCAGGATGCTCCACAAATAGTTCCAACTCTTGCACCTACTGTCGCTTTACCTACAGATGCTATGATGAGATTGTTGAATGTGTTAGAGGCATAGGTCCTAATCAGTGTGGAATCCTAGCTCCTCAGACAACTACACAAATGCAAAAACGAGTGCAATTGAATGTTGATACGACTCAGACACCGCATCTGGCCCCTCAACAAATTGGTCATCCAGTTGCAACTTCAAGACAACCCAAAGATCTTAAAAATTTCATGGACCTTAAGCCACCAGAGTTTGATGCGACACCAGCTTCCATTGAGCCTCAAAAGTTCATTGATCATTGTGAAAAGATACTTACTACATTAGGGTTGAAAGAGACTCTTGATGTGAAATTTACCACTTTGATGTTCTTAGGATCTCCAGAGGCATGGTGGACTTCCATTCAAAGAGGTAGACAAAAAGGGTCACCACCTATCATCTGATTAGAGTTTTCAGCAATGTTTAGGGAAAGGTTTATTCCACTGAGCAAACAAGATGATATGAGACGTCAGTTCCATAATCTGTGTCAGGGCAGTATGACAGTTACAAAGTATGAGGCCAAGTTCACTGAATTATCCAAGTATGACCCATTTTTGATTGCGATCCAGGGGATAAAGTGAGAAGGTTTGTGGATGAACTAGAGCACCGGTATCGTGGTCATATGATATAAGATGTGCGAACTGGTACACATTCAGATATGGTTGACACTGCTCTTCACTATGAGTCTTATTGGGAGATGGACAAAACTGAGCGAGAAAGAAAAAAGGCACGTAATACAAGTGGATTTAGTGATGTTCCATCTAGAGGCAAAAGTGGATTTAATCGTGGATAGTCTAGGCCTACCCAGTCAAAGTCGGGGAGTGCAATCTTCTAAGAGTGATTTTCTAGCTATACAAGGTCAACAACAGATGCAGAAGAAAGGTGATAATTCCTCTTAGTCCAAACAACATCCAAGGTGTTCTAATTGTAGTAGGAATGATAGTAGTTATTGCTTTGGTATTGGTGGTCCTTGTTTTACTTATGGTGAAAGAGGTCATATTGCTAAATTTTGTCCTAAGGGAGATTCTGCTACTAGTCATGCTACTACACAGGTGCAGAGGAATGTGGCATATACTCAGGCTCAGATTCAACCAACTAGGGTCGGTCCACAAGGTGCTCGTGGATAGGGTCAGCGCGGTGCACAGGCTACTCAGGGAGCAGGTGGACTAGCGAGATTATTTACTATGGCCAAACAGGATATCGAGGGATCTAATACTGTCATCATAGGTATTACTACTGTCAATTCTCATGAGGCATATGCTCTTATTGATCCTGATTCTACGTAGTCGTATGTATCCCCGTCTTTGCTATATCATTAGAATGACGAGTTGAGACTCCTATTGTGCCATATATGCTTATGACTCCAATAAGGGAGACTTTGTCAGTGGATAGAGTGTATAGAGATTGTGTTATATTTGTGCAGGGCAAGGACATAATAGTTACTCTATTAGAGTTCTTGCTATCTGGCTTGGATATAATTATGTGCATGAATTGGTTAGCATCGTATTATGCTTTGGTTGATTATTATGCTAAACTGGTACATTTTAATTTCCGTGGAGAATCATCTTTAGTATGGAAAGGTATGACTTCTCTGACATGGGGAAAGATAATATCTTATGTAAAGGCATGTTGTATGATTAATCATGGGTGTTTTGATTTTATTGCTATTGCCCATGATACTGAGGGGAAGATATTCTATCGATAACTTGTCAGTTGTGCGAGAATTTGTTGATGTGTTTCCAAAAGACTTACCTGGGCTACCTCTGATGAGAGAAATTGAGTTCAACATTGATTTAGTGTTAGGCACTCAACCTACCTCTATTCCTCCGTATCGTATGGCTCCAGCTAAGTTGAGAGAATTAAAGGTCCAACTCCAAGAACTACTTGATATGGGGTTCATCAGGCCTAACACATTGCCTTTGGGTGGTCCAATGTTATTTGTGAAAAGAAAGATGGCACGATGAGAATGTGCATCGACTACAAGCAGCTGAATAAGGCAACAAACAACAATAAATACATGTTGCCTCTTATTGATGATCTATTCGATCAGCTACAGGGCTATACTCAATTTTTCAAAATTGATTTGAGACCAAGTTATCATCAACTGAGAATAAAGATCGAAGATACCTCAAAGACAGCCTTTTGGACCAAGTATGGGCACTCTGAATTTTTGGTGATGTCTTTTAGATTGTTGACACCCAACTTTTACCCTCCACGGTGTCAAATTATTCACGGGAACTTTATTTTATATTATAACGTTTTAAATAAATATTTATTTAT
>JAABOM020125431.1:0-61902 GCA_011800125.2 Solanum clarkiae | reverse complement strand
CCCAAATTATTGAACAAACCATTTGAAGTGTCTACACCAACCGGTGAATCTATTATGGCTAGAAGGATTTATTATGATTATATAGTAACTATTAGTGACCGTGACACATTAGCTGACCTTGTTGAGCTAGAAATGGTGCAATTTGATGTTATAATGGGTATGGATTGGGTAGCTTCTTGCTATGCCACAGTGGACTGCCGAACTAAGAGAGTGTACTTCCACTTTCCAAATGAGGCAGTTCTTGAATGGGAAAGCGATGTTGGGGCACCAAAGGGTAAGTTTATCTCTTATTTTAAGGCTAGAAAGATGATATCTAAAGGGTATATATGTCATTTAGTTAGAGTGAGGAATATGGAGGCAAAATCACCAACTCTTCAATCAGTTCCACTGGTGAATGAATTTGTTGATGTGTTCCCTGAAGAACTCCCAGGCTTACCTCTAGAAGGAGAAATAGATTTTGGTATTGAATTACTTCCAGGCACTCAACCTATTTCTTTCCCTCCATATAGGATGGCCCTGGTAGAATTGCGTGAATTAAAAGAGTATTAAAAGACTTATTAGAGAAGCATTTTATAAGACTTAGTGTGCCCCTTGGGGTGCACCAGTGTTATTTGTACATAAAAAGGATGACACCTTGAGAATGTGTATTGACTATCAACAATTGAATAGGGTGATAAATAATAATATATACCCCCTCCCCAGGATTGACGATTATTTGATCAGTCACAGGGTGCCAAATGCTTTTTAAAAATTGATTTGAGATCAAGTTATCACCAAGTGAGGGTGAAGGAGAAAGATATACCTAAGAGTACTTTCATAATGAGCTATGGTTACTCTGAATTTCTTGTTTTGTCATTTGGGCTAATGAATGCACCAGAGATTTTTATGGATCTGATGAATAGGGTATTCAAGCCATTCTTGGATGTATTTGTGATAGTATTCATATATGACATTTTGGTATATTCAATATTAGAAGAGGACTAGGCATATCACTTACGACAAGTGTTACAAGTTCTTCGTGATCGGCATTTTATGCCAAGTTTTCTAAATATTAATTTTTGCTAAAATCAGTGGCATTCTTGAGTCATATTATGTCTGATGAGGGAGTAAGGGTTGATTCACAAAAGATAGAGACTTTGAAAGATTGGCCAACACCAACTACACCCACAGAAGTTCGGAGTTTCGTAGGTTTGGCAGGTTATTACAGGAGATTTGTTGAAGGTTTTTCTACTATTTCTACACCTCTAACAAAGTTGACACATAAGGAATCCAAGTTCAAATGGAATGATGCATATGAAAGGAGCTTCCAGGAGCTGAAAAATAAGCTAACTTCTGCACTTGTGCTAGTACTTCCAGAAGGCACCAAGGGGTATGTAGTGTATTGCGATGCTTCAGGAGTTGGCTTAGGGTGTGTACTGACAAAGAATGGTAAGGTAATTGCTTATACGTCTAGGCAACTACGACCACATGAGAAAAACTATCCAACTCATGATCTTGAGCTAGCAGCAGTTGTATTTGCTTTGAAATTATGGTGCCACTATTTGTATGGGGTTCACATTGACATATATACTGATCATAAGATCCTACAATACATCTTTAAGCAGAAAGACCTGAACTTAAGATAGCGGAGATGACTAGAACTAATAAAGGATTACGACATTGATATACTATACCATCCGGGGAAGGCAAATGTGGTAGCTGATGCTCTGAGTCATAAGGTGATAATAAATATTGGTGATCAAGTTGTGGTAAGTCAATGAGTGGCTAAGGATCTATGTCAGCTAGCTAGTTTGGGAGTTCGCCTTCTTGAAACTCCAAAGGAAGGGGTTATTGTACATAATGCAACAACATCTTCATTAGTAATGGAGGTGAAAGAAAAGCAGTTCGAGGACCCTGTTCTATTATGTCTGAAGGACAAGGTGAGTCAAGGTACGATAAAGGGCTTTGATCTTACACAAAATGAAGTACTTTACTGCCAAAATAGATTATGTGTGCTTAATATTGATGGACTAAGAAAAAGGATAATGGAAGAAACCCATCATTCCCGATATTCCATCCATCCAGGATCAACTAAGATGTACCATGACCTGAAGGGAATGTTTTAGTGGGGAGACATGAAAAAGGACCTTGCAAAGTTTGTGGCACAATGTCCAAATTGCCAGCAAGTGAAAGTAGAACACCAAAAGTCAGGAGGTTATATGAAGTGTATAGAACTTCCAACATGGAAATGGGATATGATCAATATGGATTTTGTTATAGTTTTGCCTCACTCATTTCAGAAGTTTGACTCCATATGGGTAATAGTTGACAGACTCACAAAGTTAGCACAATTTTTGCCAGTCAAGAGTGATTATATAGTAGAAGAATATGCCAAGCTATACCTCAAAGATATAGTCAGGCTACACGGAGTCACAATCTCCATTATATCTGACTGAGGAGAACAATTCATTGCAAAGTTTTGGAAGTCCTTCCAAAGGAGTTTGGGGACACAAGTGAATTTGAGGATGACTTTCCACCCTCAAATAGACGGTCAAGCAGAATGCACCATTCAGACACTTGAAGATACGTTGCGAACTTGTGCATTGCACTTTAAAGGTAGTTGGGTGGATCATTTGCCACTTATTGAGTTTGCCTATAATAATATCTACTACATGAGCATCAAGATGGCACCTTACGAAGCTTTGTGTGGAAGGAAATATAGGTCGCCAATTGGATGGTTCAAAGTGGGTGAAACCACCTTACTTGGGCCAGATCAAGTACAACAAGCCATGAAAAAAGTTAAGATAATAAAGCAGTAGCTAGAAACAACCCAAATTCATCACAAGTCATATACGTATGCTAGAAGGAGACGACTAGAAATCTCAATAGGGGATTAGGTATTTTTAAAGGTTTCTCCAATGAAAGAGGCTATGAGATTCGGTAAGAAAAGAAAGCTGAGCCCACGTTACATAGGGAAATATCAGATTATTAAGAGGTTTGGGCAGGTTGCATATGAACTAGAGCTACCCCAAGAGGTTTCAGTGGTTCATCTAGTTTTTCATATCTCAATGCTTCAAAAATGCATAGGTGACCCATTTTGTATCACTCCTATTGAGGATGTACAGGTTACAGGAGATCTCACACATGAAGAGGTACCTATTGCTATTCTAGATCATCAAGTTAAGAAACTAAGGAATAAAGAAATAGCTTCAGTAAAAGTACTTTGGAGAAACCAGCAAGCAGAAGAAATAGCTTTAGTAAAAGTACTTCAGAAGAAATAACATGGGAGGTCGAGGACGCGATGAAATCAAAATACCCATACTTATTTGAAGCTAAAGAGGAAGTCCAACATGCAGAATTGGGACACTAATAGGTACGTATGATTGAATAATTAATGTGTCATCAAAAGTTTGTATAAGTAAAGGTTTAAACTTGATTAAGCTATCCAATTGTGCTAACATTCGAGGACAAATGTTCCTAAGGAGGGGAGGATGTAACACCCCATGCCTTACAATACTAGTACTATGCAAATGAAACATGATATTGTTTGGTCAAATTAGCGCCCATTTTTAAAAGTGCTTGAATTTCCAATTAAAGGGTGATATGCATGTCTAACGCTGAAGAGGGTCAATTGTAAATAAGCTTTAACTCGAATTGATGAGATCATGGCCTTAAATGAAGTAAGATAATTGAGGTACTTGTAGGACTTAGGAAGCTAGCAGGTGAGTCACCTACTTGCTTATCTTAAATTTGCTAGCTAAACGGAGACGAGGCTCGGCGTCGAATTTGTCCAAGTCCGATTATGAATAAAGTCCGTGTTAAGGGTGTAAATTTAGTCCATGTTATAGAATAATAAATGGAATACATTTTAAGCCCAAGAAGGATAATAAAAGATCCCAAGTACACCACAACCCACTTGGCTAATTGGGCCCAAACTGAGTGAAGAAGAATTTGGAAAATCGGTAGCCAAGGCCCATTAACTTTGAGACCCATTAAGGCCCAAGTGTAAGGGCTAAGCTACTTCATAACCAGCTTATTAATATGTGGTAAAATGTGGTCAAAAGGTCAACAGTAAGTCGGCCAAGAGACCCTTTATAAAGGGCTCAAAATAGCCCCTTAAGTCGTTTCACTTTGGAGAAAATTTTCAGCTTCCTAAAGACTTTTCTTTCTCTCTTTATTTCACATCACAAGGAAGCCTACACAACCCTCTAGGGTTCTTGAAGGTGACCTAAATTTTAAGGCAATGGTAAGTAATTATAGTTGTGTATTTAGTATAGTTTCTTCATGAAAGGCAAGAAGTATATGCTAGTTATGCTTGTGCTGAAAATCTGGACAACATGTGTTTAGAAAGTTGCTGCACACTTTCCTTTTGTTTTAGTGACTTCTATATGGTTTGTGGGTTGTATTATGAAGATACATTGATGTTCTTCACGCGGTTTGAGTTATAGATACTACACTAAGGTTGCTTCCCTAATTTTGATTTCATTTAACAAATGAGTTTTATTGTGCTATCTTAAGTGTAATTTTTATTGGAACTTGTGGGCTGTTGGATCAAAGGTTGTTGGCTCACGTCCTTTATGACTTCTTGGGTGCTGTTTTAGGACTTTTTTAGGACTATTTGTATGTATAAATGTTGTTGGAACAATTTTGTTAGATTTGGAACATGTCACATATTACATCTATAATCCTACAGCTCCAATATTGTGACCACCAAAAGAATCATCTCAAAGGTAATTGAAAGATAAATTATATTGTTTATTGATGAGTGGTAGCCCGAGGGGTGGAAAAATCACCCAGCCAGGGACGATCCTATCATGGGTGGTAGCCCGAGTGGTTAAGGATGAACCTATCCAGGGACCATCACGATACATTTTTACCACTGATTAGCTGGTTATTTGTATTACATATTATGCACAAACTATATAGTAAAGGTAAAGTAAAAGAATATAAAGTACATGATCCCAAAGTATAACCAAAGGTGGTCTCTAATATTACACCAGTGCATGATTTCATTTGAGTTGTTACTTCATGTACAGTATTTCCTGCCTTACATATTCAGTACATTATCCCATACTAGCGTCCCTTACGGGGGACCTGCATTTCATGCTGTAGGTACAAATGCTAGTAGCTCTCCCCAGTAGGAGTATAGGATATCTAGCCGTTGTTACCAAACTCCAGGTTGCTTCGGAGTTTGTGCATCTAGAGCTTATATTTTGTATTGTACATTTAGTCGAGGCGGGACCTGTCCCGACCCTTATCAGATACTTTTTCTTATCTAGTGGCTTTGTAGACTATGTAAATTAGAGTGTGGTCATGTCTCGTACTTTAAACACCGTGGCCTCAATGGCCTAGCCATATGCATTTTCTTTTGGCTTGTTATGACTGTTTATTTTCTTAAAGGCATGTCAAATGTTGAAATCCCTTATAATATGTATTGAAAGTGCATAGATACAGGTTGGTTCTCCCGAGCCTTATCGGCATCGGGTGCCAGTCCACCCTAACAGGACTTGGGGTGTGATAGAGATGGTGCCCTTGGGTACCAAGGTAGGTTTTGTGTACCTAGTGTTGATGACTTGAGAAAAAAGATTCTAGATGAGGCTCATAATTCTTCCTATTGTATTCATCCTGGTTCTACAAAGATGTATTGGGATTTGAGGGAAGTGTTTTGGTGGGACGGTATGAAGAGAGACATTGCTAAGTTTGTATTCGGTTGTCATAATTTCTAGCAAGTGAAAGCCGAGCATCAAATGCCGGGTGTCCTAGCCCAAGATATAGAGATCCCAACTTGGAAGTGGGAAGAGATTAACATGGATTTTATGGTTGGGTTGCCTAAGACCAGAAAGCATTTTCATTCTATTTAGGTTATGCTTGATAGAATGACAAAGTCCACTCGTTTCCTACCGATTAAGAGTACTTATGGTTCAGAAGATTATGCTTAGCTTGTACATTCATGATTTAGTTAGATTGCATAGAGTGTCTTTTTCTATCATTTAGAATTGTGGTGCTCAATTCACTTCACACTTTCGGAGGTCCTTCCAAAGTGTTCTTAGTACCGAGGTAAAGTTTAGTACAGTCTTTCACCCCAAACGGATGGCCAAGCTAAGAGAACTATCTAAACTCTTAAGTATATGGGTAGAGCTTGTGTTTTGGAGTTTAAGGGTAGCTGGGATAAACATCTTGCACTCATTGAGTTTTCTTTCAACAATAGTCATAATTCAAGCATTGGTATGGCTCCTTTTGAGGCTCATGGTAGTAGACGTTGTAGGTCCCCGGTTGGATGGTTTGAGGTTGGGGAGATAGCTTTGTTGGGTCTGGATTTTGTTATGGAGGCCATGGAGAAAGTAAGGTTGATAAGGTAAAGGTTGAAAATATCCCAAAATTGACAAAAGTCCTATGCCGATGTGAGGAGAAGGGAGCTTGAATTTAAGATTGGCAATTGGGTCCATTTGAAGGTCTCACCCATGAAGTGTGTAGTTCATTCTGGTAAAAGGAGTAAAATTGAGTCCAACATTTGTGGGTCTTTATAGAGTATAGAGGAGGATTGACAAGGTAGCTTATGAGTGGGAGTTGCACAATTATATGAATATGGTTTATCCGGTGTTCCATGTGTCCGTTTTGAGGAAGTGTGTGGGTGACCCAAGTGCTATTGTGCATCTTAATGTTGTGGGTGCTGTTGAAGAATATTTTCCATATGAAGAGGTCCCGATAGAAATTTTGGATAGATAAGTGAAGAGGTTGAGGAACAAGGATGTTGCTTCCATCAAAGTTCTTTGGAGAAACCAACAAGTAGAAAGAGCCACATGGGAAGCTGAGGTGGACATACAATAGCGATATCCCTATCTCTTCCGATCTACTCAAGCCTAAGGTACTAATCTAAGTCCCTTACACGACTTCAAGTCTTAAGTTTCATCCCTCATTTCTTCTGTATACATTCATGTTTAAATTGAAAAGTTCAGGGTGATTTTGACACTTATATTGAGACTGTTGAAATGATGTTTAAGTGCATTGTTGCATCCTTATGTGGGATGAAATCATCTTGATTATTTGTCTTATATATGTTTCTTTGACATTCGGGGACGAATGTTCCCATGGGGGAGATATTGAAATGACCCCGAAAAATGTCCCTCAGAATTGCCCATAGTCATAATTTCCATATATCGCAAAATCCATGCGTGATATCGAAAATTCAACTTCATATTAATGATAAGTGGTCAAAATTAAGTGGGGAATTTGTCTAACCCCGATTTTAGAGCAACCATATCAAAATTTAATTTTCCAAAATTTTTGATTTCCATAATCCATCCGTGCCCCTTCCGCGACGAGACCAGGGCACGGACCTATAATTTTTTTTTTCAGTTTTTTTAATTCATTCCAAGGCCTTGGGGTATTAGGCCTAAGCCATCCTAAGCATTGAAACACCTATACTTAGTCATTTTTCAATCTCATATCATACAAAACATTCCCCAAAACCCTCTCAAACTCTTAGCCAAATATTTCACCCCATTTCAAGTGTCTAAAACTCACCTCGAGATCTTAAGGAATTCATTCAAGCTTTAAGTTCTCATTCCAATCTTCATCAAGAAAATCTCCAAAGTTGAGGTTTGTGGGTTTCAACCATTAGGTCCTTTCATCCATGGTACCAAACCTTCCTTTTTAAGTAAATTGCATGATTTCAAGTTCATTTATCATCGGTATTTCTTATTATTAATTGATTATGAACTATGTTGGAATTTCATGAAAATGTGATTGTATAAACATGTCTTTAGCTATGAATTTATGATCTATTATTAGATTTGATAAAGGGTTTCAATATATATTGCATGAGCGTGTTACTAAGTATTGGTGAGTTGATTTATATTAAGTTTTCTTTCAAGATTTGACTCTTGAATTGCATGATTTTGAACTAGAATTACACACCCTCCAAGTGTTTGATAACATGTCCGGTTTAGGGTTCTTAAGTTATTGTTGATCTATTGCATGGCCTATCAGTCAAGTGACTTTATGATGATGAAAGTAATGTAATTAAGTGTTGATTTCATGAAAAGTATCTATAGATTTGCAATTTGATCATACCATTTTGAGGGGGTGCTATTCCTCAACCACTATGATGGAGGGTGCCACGTCCATCTACCACTTAAGGGGTATATACCTTGACCACTCTGATGGAGTGGTTTATGATGATGGTAACTTCCTACACATATATTTGTTCTATAAAGGCATGTTTTACTTCGAATATTGATCATTCATACCATGTTGCTAATATACCATCTCTTGCTTATGATTATGTATTTTGATTATGTTGCCTGTATCTTGTTGCATTGTATCCTACATACTTAGTACATCCAAATGTACTAACACATATTCTATGTCGACATGATGTTACCATATAGGAATTGGAGCTCCTCATGATCATCTTCCCCATAGCTAGTTGACTACTTTGAAAATAAGCTATTGGTGAGTCCTCAAGTTTAGGGACACTCGCTTTGCACTCTTACTTTTGCTATTTCCTTACATTGCACTTGATACTCAAAAGGGTGACCCTGAAAAGTTGTCTTGGCCATCGCTCAATCTATGTTAGAGGTGTTGCTGGACAAGTTATGTAAATATGCTTTAAGCTTTGGGTCCTTGATGATTTATGCTATGAAAGACTTCCCTTAGTCCTTTATCCTTATTCTATTATCTTATTGTTGCTTAATTGCTTCCGCAACCAAGTATGTCTAAATGATATGCTATTAGGCTTGTTTGGGTCCCCTTGGGTTCCCATTTGTCGTGTCACGTCTAGGCCCTAGGCTTGGGTCGTGAAATTCTTGGTGGTAAAGACTACCAATATGATAGAGGACTATGCCCGATTCTACATCCAAGAGATTGTTAGATTGCTTGGAGTTCTTTTTTCCATCATATCAAATTGAGAAGCTCAATTCAGTACAAAATTCTAAAAGTCCTTTCAGAAAATCCTTGGTTCAAAGGTGAACCTTAGTATTACTTTCCACCATCGGATCGATGGCCAAGTGGAGCGTAGGATACAAACCTTAAAGGAAATATTGAGAGCATGTGTCATTGACTTCAAAGGCAATTGGGATGACAGCTTGCCCCTAATTGATTTTTCCTACAATAGTAACTTTCATTTGAGCATCCAAATGGCTCCTTATGAGGCCCTCCATGATAGAAGATACATATTATTGATTGGATGGTTCGAGGTAGGTGAAGTAGGGTTGATTGGGACAAAATTAGTACTCAAGGCTATGGAAAAGGTAAAAATTATCTAAGAGAGATTGAGAATTGCACAGAGTCAGCAGAAGTCCTACACTGATGTTAGGTAAAGGGACCTAGAGTTCGAAGTGAACAATTGGGTATACTTGAAAGTATTACCCATGAAGGGTGTAATGAGATTTAGGAAGAAGGGAAAGTTGAGTCCTCGATATATTGTTCCATACCAAATTGTGAAAAGATTGAGAAATGTAGCTTATAAGTTGGAGCTACCACAAGAGCTGGCAGCCATCCATCTAGTCATTCACATTTCTATGCTTAAGAAGCATTTGGGAGATCCATCCTTGATTTTTCCTATTGAAAGCATTGGAGTGAAGGATAGTTTGAGTTATGAAGAGATCCCTGTTAAAATCCTTGATCATCAAGTTCGCAAGTTGAGAACTAATAAGGTTGCATTTATAAAGGTGTTGTGTAGAAGTCAATCCATTGAAGAGGCAACATGGGAAGGTAAAGAGGATATTAAATCTCGATACCAACACCTATTTGTTCCACCTAATGATGAAATTGATGGTTGATTCATTTCTATTCTCCGAGTTGCTTTTCCAATGTTGAGTTGAGTTCTTATATTAGTTAATGCTCCTCTTGAGTCTATGTTTGAGTATGCATGTCTTTTATTGTATTCATGCCTAATGATGATGTTAGAAATATTATTTTAATTCTGAATCATAAGATGAAGTTGATTTCCCATGCATGAGTATTCGAGCATCGAGTATTTGAGTTCGTGATGATGTTCCTTTCTGAGTTCTCCTAGTTGCTCATCATTCGAGGAAAAATAATTCCAAGTAGGAGATATTGTGACACCCCATATCTCTATTCTTTCATGAACCCATGTTTTAAGTCTCATTCTTAAACATGGGAAGTGGATTAGGGTAATAAGGGACCTTTAATGCTTAGCCGAGTTCAAAACCTTTCTATAAATTGAGTTTCTAGTATTAGATTATAAAAGAGTTAACTCTAAATAATGATAGTTCTTACCACACAAATAATCATATGTCTCATGACCTACTAAATTAAAGGTTTTTGAATTAGCTTTCTTATGCAACAGATTTTACCTCATTTGGAGTTCTGAGTCAAAAGTTATGGTTGTTTTACTAAAGATTGCTAGAGCAAAGTTAAACTACAAAACCACATAGGAGTCGTGGTTTGAGTTACGTCTCGTACTGTTACCTCGTATAAAAACTTTAGAAAATCCAATTTTTGGTTCTAGATTTGATGGACCCATCTAGGGGTCGTAGATGATTTTATGGGCAGTAGATTGGGATTGTGGAATCGATTCGGTGACCTCAAAAATTTGTCAAAAACAATTACGAATTTGTTCCTACGGTCGTAGGAGGGCCCACGGATGATTTTTATAGCTTTTTAAGAAAGGTTAATTTTGTCTTTTCCTACTCTTTCATACCTAAACCCGACGTTTTTACACCTAAATGAATCCCTAAATATATCAGTTCAACCTTTTTATGCCAAAACACCTTCTCCAACTTACAGCAAAGTTTCAAGGAAGAAAAAGGCTAAGGTTTGAGGACAATCTTGTGAATTCCCAAAAACTGTTTCAAGATTAAAAACTTCCAAGTATGTAAAACTAACCAAACTATGGATAATATTCTTCCATGTGCACCGTAACTCGGAATGAATGAGTTGTGAGTGAATTGAGTCTCCTAGAATGCTTCTTGATTTTCTTAAATTCTAATATCTTTCTATATAATATTGCATGAACTACAATTTTTGCGAATTAAAAAGTTGAAATAGATGATTTGCCTTTCTATATTAACCCAGAATGAATTCTTGTTATTTTTATATATTTCACATAGATGGGTATATATGAGTATAATTTGAGCCTTAAGAGTCTATGAAATCCACAAATGTTTTAACTCTACTTTTTTTTAATCTGAATGTTATGAGTTAGAATGATTCATGAAAGAGTCTTTATGAGTTAAAATTTGAAACTTAAAAGAATAAAATCAAATAGATAGTTGATGTGATTACTTGAGTTGACAAATGTCTAATCTGACTAGATGAGTGATTTAACCATAAGGTTGATCTACTATGAGCATTTTGAGTCTTGGGAGGATTATTGAGCACTGAATTGAGTAAGAGTAAGGCCAACTCAAAATTTATAAATATGTAGCCGATGTAGGAGATGATTGAACCATTAAATTGGATGTTTTCTATTGTCCCGAAAGGAGGACTTGGTGTTACTGATTTTAGATCCACTGATAGGATGTCCCTTACCTTTTTAATGTATAGGATGGATGTCACAATGAAATTACTTTGTTGTATCATCATCGGCTCATAGATAATGATTATCAATTAGAGGAACTCCCAAGTAGGCCTTGATAGTACTCTGGGTAAATTGGATTAGATGGTATATGAACGGTTATTGTCTAAACTATATTCTTATATTAGACTCTTGACTTACTGATTCAGTCTCCTACTTCTTGAGTCGAGCTATTTGAGGTTATGTTACTCTTCCTTTACATGTTTCTTTCTGCTATTTTACATATCCTACATTCCATATGTTGACATCCATTTAGGCTTGCATCTTTTTAGATGCAAAGAAATGTACTAGTGGTCATCAACACGTACCCCATTGAGGTCCTACTTGCATTAAGCTAATCAGTGAATCCTCCCTGCTTCTGGAGGACATGATATTTCTATTCTAGCATTGAGTTAGACTTATTTTATTCTATTTAGAGGTAGCCATGGGTCTTTATTGGAACTATTTGGTCAGATGTTTTACAAGCTTCATAGCGTAGACTATTAAGTTATGACTGGATTATATTTTTGATTATTTTCTTTCACACTAGTGTTACTAAATTGATAGATAGATTGTTTGGCCTTTCGCCTTTGATTATCATTTTATCATTGCTTTTTATTTAGTATTTCTTTATCATTGATGTCTTCCACTTGAGTGAATGTGATGAGACCGAGTGGTTCAATTGGGGGCTAGCAATAGTCTCTGAGTGCCGATCTCATAAAAGGTACCCTCCCGGGCATGACAACATTCCATTTCTTGGGGTTGTTTTTTGTAATGAACTAGCAAGAGTCAGAGCTACTTGCAGTGGATCATGCATTTTTAGTTCGTATGAGTCCAAGCAATGAATATGCCAGTAAGCACAAGGGAAACTTCACCGTGACTAGTGGTGTGGTTGTTATCCATAGGAACCTCTGTGGTGTTGCTTGGACCCTTTTTTTTGGATAGAGATAGTTTATATCTCATCCATGAAAGTCTCCATCGTAGTGCCGAGCTTACCATCAGGGAATAAAGGGTTTAGAACCCAGAGTTTTATGGGTTGTAATACTTTTTTGCTTGTTGTCATATTTGCACTATTGTAAATTTGTATAATCAGACTTGTCAAAAAAGTTTCATATTTTGATCCTTGAGAGTGAATTTGTTCTTGTTAATAAATTGATAACCATAATTCGTTCAACTTCATATACAAATATTCATACTAGTGTTGATGCACATACTTTGCACGAGCATTGCACGTGAATGTCAAATCATATAGTGTAGTACGTTTCAAATAATATTAATGTTACTAAATAAAAATGTAGGTAAATAATTATAATGAAATAATTAAGTGTAGGTTTCCATGAATTGTCAAAGAAGAAGGTATCAATCGGATGACCATTTGTTGTTTCCACTTGTAAAAGACAGAAAATAGTCTCGAAAATGAATAGTAAAGTAAAATTAAGAAACGTTGCTATGGGCGTGGTTTTTATAGAATTTTCAAAGAAAATTGTTTTGTATTACAAAATGCATGTGTTTGTATTGTGATCACTTGTGAATATTCATGAAAACTTTTTGTCTTGTATGTAGAAGAGGGGGGAAACATAAACTCAAATTTGAAAGACAAGTTCACTGTAAGGATTGGAGCTTCAATTTTTAGCCCTTTGGCTGGGAAAAAATGTGAACTCAAATTTGAGAAGAATAAATGTGTTGTAGAACTTATTTTTTAATAGTAAAGATATTTTTAAAATTTTTAAAGAATTTATTTTTTTATAAAAAAATATTTTATCAAAAATTATGAGTAAGAAAAAGTGAAAAATATTTTGTTTATACCAAATACACTAAAGTTCTATATATAAAAAAACAATGACTAAATTGTAACAACTTTGCTTCAATGTACAAAATTGAAAGTAAAAAAAAAAAAGAGAAATAACACTAACTAAAACTCAAGAAATTGTGCACATCAAGTTGAAAATATGCATCCACCCTCTATAGACTACAATACATAAATATAATTTTGAATAAATAAAAAGAATAAAAATTCTTCACTCTGATTATTATCAAAAATCGTGCTCTTTGCTTTGCTGGCTACAAGAAAAATTTTTCGTAGTTTAGTCAAATGGAGAAAATTACTGTCCACTTTGAAGCTAACATAGAAGACGACAATGCATGACATATATTGTTAGCCGAATCTCTAAATTATTTTAAAAAATTACTTTTCTTTTTGACAAATTTATTACATTTAAGATATAGAACCAAAATGAACATCAGTTATTATATATCAGTTTTTAGACACGTGATTGCACGTGTACACCTATTATGTAGTACTCAATTTATAATTATTTAGACATTGAAATTTTGATAGCTCTATGTTAATTTTAGTGCTCATTTCTTTCTAGTCTTTATAACCACATCATACAAAAGGTCTTAAATTCTAGTT
Source organism: Solanum clarkiae (assembly GCA_011800125.2). Classification (NCBI taxonomy): domain Eukaryota; kingdom Viridiplantae; phylum Streptophyta; class Magnoliopsida; order Solanales; family Solanaceae; genus Solanum; species Solanum clarkiae. The sequence goes on along the minus strand of JAABOM020125431.1, from coordinate 47,989 downwards.
TTTCAGCACGTGAATTCCGTGTATGTTCAATGATGTATTATATGCTATTATAACATAAATATGAATATCATTACAATAATATTCTTAGTATTATTGTAAAATAAATATAAATTGAACTGGAATTGAATCTGGAACTGAAATTGAAATCATGACTCATTTTATGCTTTCTAGGATTTAAGCTCTTCATTACTTGTCAATATAGTACTGTACCATGTCACCCTTAGCTAAATGTGAAAACATATTGTTCTATCTCTAGTTTTTATGGTTCCTTACATTTACCACTCTTGAACATCTATGTTTTTTGAAAATCTTACAGCCTTGTAGGCTTCATTGTGAACTTTTGATTTCATATTACTTGTTACAATTAACACATTAAAGATGTTATTTATAGCTAATTTCATATCGGATTTTATGCCTCTCATAGTCACATGCAGAAATCAAGTTTTAATGGCTCACTAAATTAGATAAGATTATGGCAATGACAATTCACACTCCTCCTCAAAGTACGATTAAAAAAATGTAATTTGACAACGATTATGATGTATAATGTTTGCAAACTTACTAGTATTCTCCATACATATATCATAAAAATCTCCTGCCCATTTCTTTGTTTGACTTTCTTTTAATTTTAAGAAAAAATCATCTACACATATTTTCTTTTGTTGTTAGTTGACAAGAAATTAACTCTTGGCTTTTTCAACTTTATTGAGCAAAAGAAGCTGCCCTCATGGACCTCTTAAAGATTATTTATTGAAATACTTTATCAACTATAACACCTATTGGTTTGCTTGATATGCTGATAGTTGAGTCATGCATGAGATATTGCTGCAACAAACTGCAGATTCTACAAATGACAACTGAATTGGCATTTCACTGTTTTGATCTTCCATCCAAAATAGTAATAGTTGATGCAGGTTAGTCATTAACTGATGTTGCAGAACTATTTCTTGGTCTACTAAGTGAGTAGCTTTGTTATGACCTAGGAGGGTACCCTAGACATGGCCGGCACTCGAAGACTATTGCTACTCTCCAAGCGAACCACTTGGCCTCATCAGGTTTATTCAATTAATAAATAAGACATCAGTGAAAGACTAGAGATATAAAAGGTGGATGATCTCAATATATAAATGATCAAAGTAAATCAATAAGACTAGTGTCAAAAGAACTAGCTCAAAATAATAACCAATCAAGAAAAATCAACTCTAGTCTATGAAGCCTCTATTAATTGTTCAATGGTGGGGAACATCCTCAATGAAGCACCTGTTGATTTTTCTAGTATCTATCTCTGCATAATAAAATTATGAAATCCAAATGGACTTTTCAATATACTAAATTCAATAACTTTTCTTAGTTTATTGAATTTGAATTGGACTTACTCTTACCCAATTCAGTGTTCCACACTCCTCCTATGACTCAATGCTCACAAAACATCGATCAACTCCAATCAATAAATGAGTAAGTCTCTTAATGGACTCTTTCAGCTCATCAATTTTATCAATTTAATCATTCAAGAGAAAATAGACAATAACATAGGAGGACTCTCAGTTTATGAAAATCTTAGAGTTCAAATTTGAAGACTCACAAGACCATCATATTCAATTAACCTATCATCATGCTCCATCACAATCACATTCAATATTCTAAAATCAAGGTTGTAGACTCAATTCCTAGGTTCATTTATGTAATCTTTTTATGAAGTAATATATATATATATATATATATATATATATATATATATATATATAGGGTTTTTAAAACAACTCATGAAAAGCATTTAATCTGTAAAAGTAGGTTTATGATGATCATTAACATATGAAATAATATAGTCTATAATTTGAAAGAAAACATTCAAGGAATCCCGCATAGGGACATAACACATTCGAAATTTTCTATCGTCATCAATAGGACTAAATGGGGAAACAAACCCCAAGTTTTAATTTAGCCTTACATACGAGGAAATTTCAAAAAATAGTCAACATTTAAGAGAACCTCCATTCACGTGCTTGGAACTCTAGCTTTCCCTTTCCTTGATGCTTTCTAGAACTTCTAAGTGTTTTTAGGAGTAATACCCTTAGAGTAATGATAACGGGTCTAAAAGAAGTCCAACACGTTGTGGGTTTTAATTAAAGGGTATAGGAATAGACAAATATATCCTTCTTAGAAAATGTCAACCGAAGCCACGAGACCCAATCTACGGGCCATGGTTCTTTTTACAGGCCATAGATGATCTTTCATAGGTAGGGTGTCCAAAAGTTTGAGTAACTAGAATATTGCATGGGACCTACGAAACCTCTTCTATGGGTCATCTGACAATTCATAATTTAGTATATTGAAAAGTTCATGTTTGAACCAACAAACTAAGAAACCTAATCTACGGGCCGTGAATTAATATACAGGCCATATGTTGTCTCGTGCATATGCCTCAGACTTTGGAAAATTTCACCATGTTAGTTGGATGACCTACGATACCTTATTAATAGGCCGTGGATTACTCTATGGGTCGTAGATGACCTCGTGGTTTCTGTAAGACCCCACTCATGGGGTAGAGACATGCAAGAAGTAAGCTTTAGAAATTTGAACTGTTAATGTTTACAAAAGGGATTTACAACTCGTAATATCAAGTACCATGGCTTGTAAAGTGGGTTAATAGAGCGTGGCAGACCTGATGAAATTTTGAATTGAAGTTCTATGATTTATCAAATGACCCCTAAAGTCCTATACGAGTTGTAGACGATCTCGTAGAAGAAGAAACAGAGAAAAAGGGTCTCTGAAGTTTGTAAAAAGACCATCAGATGAAACCCCATCTATAGCCTGTAGAATGCTCTGCAACCTGTAAACGGGTCTCGTAGAGTTGTCCGACTAAGATTTCAATAGGGGTAAATTTGGCCTTCCTCTTTTTCTAAGTCCATGCTATGTTGTTTTGATCCCATGAATGTCCCCAATAAGCATATACAAGCTTAATTCACCTAGTTCCTCCTCATTCTAAAAATACTCTGTCTCAAAACTCTCTCAAGCTCCTCATAGCTTTCAAGAAAAGGGTGCAAGATAGGCTTTCAAATCTTGCATCTTGAAGCCAGGATATTTCCATCATAATCACACCAATGTATGTGGTTTTGATTGTGGGAACCTTCCTTCCCACAAGTACAACCAATATTATTCTCAAACTACATGAGATTTATGGATTATTGTAAGTGAATTTATGAACTCTTACTTATAATGATATTATTATGCATTATACATACGATTTCTATTTGGGTTCTTCAAGTAATAATTTTATTATGCTGAAATATTGTTGGGGTTTGATATTGTTATGGATTTTATGATATTAAATTCATGCACTCCATGATGCTATGAAAATGAAATGACCCCAAAAAGTACCCGAAAATATACCTTAGAAGTGACTAGAATCGTAATTTTCATATATCTACAAATTCATTCGTTATTTCAAAAACTCGACTTCACATTCTTGTTTAGGGGGTCAAAATTAGGGGAGAAGGATCTAAACCCAATTTTAGAGCAACCGTATCAATATTCAAAATTCTTAAATGTCAATTTTCAAAGAGCAAAGTGCGCCACTTCCGCGACACGCAGGAGTATTATTTTGGATTGTTTTTTTGGGTCTTGGTCCAAGACTTTTATGTCTTAGACCAAAGTATTCTGAAAATTGTATTTACCGATACTTAGCCATATTTCACCCTCATATCATCCTAAACATTCCCCAATACTCACTCAAACACTTAGCCATATTTTTCACTCCTAAATTCAGGTCCCAAAACCTCTTCCGGAACAAAGGATTTCCTTCAAGCTTCAGGTCTCCATTTTCAATCTTCATTAAGAGTTTCTCCAAAGCAAAGATATGTGGGTTTCAACCATTGGTTCTTTCACCCATAGTGTCCTAACCTATTTTTTACTCAATTTGTATGATACAGAGTTGATTTTATAAATGGGTTCACAAGTATGAACATGTCTATGAACTATGTTAAAGCAATATCAATTTGTTTCTGTTTTGCTAGGTTTTGAGCAATAAATCTTTGATCTATTGTCATCTTTAAGAAGAGGTTTTGATGTATATTACTTAAGGGTGTTGCAAGGTGTTGATTGATGGATTTACATAGGATTTACTTGCATGATTTCACTCTTGAATTGTGTGGTTCTACACTAGCACAACATAGTCACCAAGTGTTTGATAAAATGTTCAGTTATGGTTTCATGAGGAATTGAAGGTCCAATGCATGAGATATGATATGAATGACTATATGATGATGAAAATATCTTGTGCATATAATGTATTATATATAAAGTGTTGCATTAGACCATGCTCGATCCGGGGGGACAAAGAGCCCGGGTAACCTAGTTGAGGGGTTAGTATCTCAAACACCAGGGCGGTAGGTGAGATTGACACTAACCTAGTTGACAAGTTTGTACCTCAAACACTAGGGTGGTAGGTGAAATTGCGACCAACCTAGTTTAGGGGTTTGTACCTCACACACCAGGGTGATGGATGAGATCATCATCAACCTACCAAGGGATTTGTAAGTTGGAAGTCTAGCTTAGTCTCTTCTACACTTATGATATCCTATATAAGAATGAGTTACTTAAGCTTGTTTTACTTAAGCATTGATCATATATGTGATATTTTTTTATTATGCATATTGCATATTGCTATAAATTTTGATTATGATGACTATCTCTTGTTGCATTGCATCCCATATACTTAGTACATTAAAATGTACTAACGCATAATCTTGCCTACATGATATCACCATGTAGGAACTAGAGCCTAAGTTGATCATCCTCCTCCTTTACATGGCTAGTTCGGCACTACTTAAGCTAGTTGGTGAGTCCTCCATTCCGGGGATGTTTATCTTTGTTTCTCTTATTATATATTTAGAGAATCTTCTTTATGTTCTATTTCTACTATAAGGGTGATCTCGGTTGCTTTGTCTTGGCCCCCGCTCTTATCGATATAGCAGTGATGTTTGTTGGACATTCTATGTATCTATAATATGAGCTTTGACTATTTATCTCTTGATTATGATATTATGCAAGCTTTCCCCTTAGATCCTTTTCCCTTGTTCCTACTCTTTACATCTTTTACATGCTTCCGCGACCAATGATGTGTTATGATAAGTTAAGAGGCTTGTTTGGGGTTCCTCTGGGTTCCCCATTCGCCAAGTCACGCCTAGTCCCTAGGCTCAGGTCATGACAAACTTTGTATCAGAGCACTAGGTTGATAGATCCTTAGAGTCCAACACACCACGTTGATTAGAGTCTTATTCATGGTTGTGAAGAGCGCCATAACTATGAATAGGAGGTTGTGAGGCTTTTTAAGAAATGTTTCCTTTCTTCATGTTCTAAGTCATGCTATAGAGTAGTAGTAAGTTTATCCCCTAATGATTGTTCTTTGCTATGCTAGATATAGCCAAACAAAAAAGGAAGATGGGCCCGAACTCCCAAGGAGCAACCTACCAATGGTGAGCTCTGGATGCTCTCACTATGCTTACCCAAGTTGTGGGCAACCAAGTGAATCAAGGGGCCCAAGCTCCTCATGTTACTACCCTTGGAGCTAGGGTAAGGGACTTCATGAGGATGAATCCTCCGATGTTCTATGGGTCAAAGGTGGATGAAGATCTACAAGAGTTCATTGATGAAGTCTACAGAATTTTGAATATCATGGATTTTGGGCCAAATGAAAAGGCAGAGTTGGCGGCATACCAATTCAAAGGGGTAGCCCAAATGTGGTATGATCAATGGAAGGGGGAAAAGGTAAATGGTAATGTGTTGCTTTGGGAGGAGTTCAAATTGGCTTTCCTTAATCGGTTTTTCCCTCTTGATCTTAGGGAATCTAAGTTGGTGGAGTTTATGAATTTGAAGCAGGGTTTCATAAGTCTAAGGGAGTATGCCCTCAAGTTTAATCAACTTTCAAAGTATGCTCCTCATTTGGTGGCAGATCATAGATATTGGATGAATATGTTCGTGATGGGGGTCTCCGACTTGGTGAGTGAAGAATTTAGGTCCACCATGCTAATTAGTGACATGGAATTGTCTCGGTTGATGACCTACTCCTAGCAAATGGAGGAGGAGAAATTGAGGAAGAGAAAGAGTCATGCCCAAGAGGACCTGTTTTGAGGGTAAGTTACAAAGGGGTGGTCGGTTCCATCAAGGCCAAGGGTCTTCTCATGCTACTAATAGGGGGTTTTCCAATGACTTCCCTAGGACTCAAGGTGTTGGTGGTATGGCTGCTGTTGGTATGTATCCTAAATGTGAAGGGGGTCATAAGAGCCCATTTTTGAAAGGTTTTAATGCATGCTTTGAATGTGGGGAGCTTGGTCACAAGATGATAGATTGTCCAGGAAACCGTAGCAAAGGCCAAGGTGCAAATGCGGGTTCAATTGGATAGTGGTGATCATCAAGGTAGTTCCCTAAGGTACAATCGATTTTATGCTCTAGACGGGAGGCAAGGGGTTGGTGAGATTCCCAACGTTGTTGCCGGTCTGTTGAAAATCTTTGACAATGATGTATATGCTATGGTTGATCTGGGTGTCGTCTCTCCATTGTTACCCCTTTTGTCGCTAAAATGTTCTATGTTGAATCTAAGTTATTGCATGAGTCTTATGACGTGTCTACTCCTATTGGTGCATTTATGATTGCTAGGAGGGTGTATGGAAATTGTTTGGTTTGCATCTTGCATAATATATTTCCTTGTGATCTTGTTGAGTTGGATATGGTTGATTTTAATATCATTCTTGGGATGGATTAGTTGCATGCATAGTATGCCTCTATTTATTGTAGAACTAGTAGGTTCATGTCTCAATTCCCAAATGAACCTATCCTTGAGTGGGATAGTCATGATGTGGTGGTCAAAGGTATGTTCACCTCTTGCATTAAATCTTGTAAGTTGATCTCTAAGGGGTGCTTGTATCATCTAATGAGGGTTATAGATGTGGAGTCCAAAGTCCCTTCTATGAAGTCGGTTCTGGTTCTAAATGAGTTCCTTGATGTCTTCACAAATGAACTTCCTAGTGTCACTCTAGAAAAGGAGATAGATTTTGGCGTAGATCTCTTTCCTGAGACTCAGTCTATCTCCATTTCCCCTTATCGTATGGCCTCGGCAGAGTTGAAAGAGTTAAAAGAACAATTGAAAGATTTGTTGGAGAAGGGATTTATTAGGCCTAGCCAATCACCTTGGGGTGCACCAGTGTTGTTTGTAAAGACAAAACATGGGTGACTTACAATGTGCATTGACTACCGACAACTCAATAGGGTCACTATAAAGAATGGATATCCTCTTCCAAGAATTGATGATTTGTTTGACCAATTGCAAGGGGATAACTGTTTCTCTAAGATTGATCTTCGGTCCGAGTATCATCAAGTGAGGGTGAGGGAGTGTGATATTTCCAAGATGGCTTTATGCACTAGATATGGACATTATGAATTTGTGGTGATGACTTTTCGGTTGACCAATGCACTGGCCATCTTCATGGACCTAATGAATAGGGTCTTCAAACCCAACTTTGATTCCTTTGTTATGGTCTTCATTAATGATATTTTGATCTATTCACATATTAGGGAGGAGTATATGGGTTATTTGAAGGTTTTGTTGCAAAGATTGAGGAAGGAGAAATTGTATGACAAGTATGAAAAGTGTGAATTTTGGTTGAAGGGGGTTGCATTCTTGGGTCATATGCTTTCGGGGGATGGTATTAAGGTGTATCCTAAGAAGACCGATGTGATTAGAAATTTTCCTAGACCATTGAACCCATCGGACATTAGGAGCTGGCCTAGTGGGTTATAATAGAAGGTTTGTGAATGGGTTCTCCTCTATTGATTCCCCTATGAAAAATTGACTCAAAGGAAGGTTAAGTTTGTTTGGACCGATGAGTGTGAGAGGAGCTTCCAATCATTGACAGATAAGCTTGTGTCTGCTCCTATATTGTCACTACCGGATGGGCTTGAGGGATTTGTTGTGTATTGTGATGCTTCTAGAGTGGTTTAGGTTCTGTGCTAATACAAAATGGTAAGGTGATAGCCTATGCTTCTAGGCAACTCAAAGTGCATTGAAAAGAACTATCCTACTCATTATCTTGTATTAGCTGCAGTGGAATTTGCTTCAAAGATTTGGCATCATTATTTGTATGGGATGCATGTAGATCTATTTACCATTCATAAGAGTATCCAAAATTTGTTCACTCAAAACTATCTCTACTTGAGACAAAGAAGGTGGTTAAAACTTCTTAAGGATTATGATATGAGTGTGCATTATCATCCGGTAAGGCTAATGTTGTGGGAGATGCTTTGCGTAGGGTGTCCATGGGTAGCCTAGCTCATGTTGATGGTGGTGGTAAGAAAATGGCTAGAGAGGTGCATCAATTAGCTAGAGTAGGGGTTAGGTTGGTGATGATGGTGGTGTTGTTGTTGATAGGTCTAAATCTTCATTGGTTGATGAGGTGATAGCAAAATAAGATCTTGAATCCTCCTTGCTTGAATTGAAAGATTTGGTGAAACAGGATAACGTAGAGGTTTTAGGTTGTGTGTGTCTTACCTTGATGGTTTGAGGGAGAAAATCCTTGATGAGGCCCATAATTCTTCTTATTCTATCCAGCCCACTTCCACCAAAATGTGTAAAGATTTGAGGGATGTAATTGGTGGGGAGGCATGAAGAGGGACATTTCAAAATTCATTTCCGATTGTCATAGTTGTTAACAAGACAAAGTCGAACATCAAAGCCCGATGGCCTAACCCAAGACAAAGAGATTCCTCCTTGGAAGTGGAAGGTGATTAATATAGATTTATGGTTAGGTTGCTAAAGACTAGGAAGCGTTTTGATTCCATATGGGTGGTAGTTGATAGGATGACAAAATCGGCTCACTTTCTACCAGTTAAGACTACATATAGGGCTGAAGAGTATGCCAGGTTGTACATCCATGAGTTAGTGAGGTTGCATGGGTCCCTTCATCCATCATATCGGATCGTGGTTCTCAATTTACTTCTCATTTTTGGTGGTCTTTCCAAAAGGGTTTTGATACAAGGGTTAAACTTAGTATGACCTTCCACTCTCATACGGATGGCCAAGCCGAAAGGATAATTCAAACCCTTGAGAGTATGTTTAAGGCATGTGTATTGGAGTTGAGGGGTAGTTGGGATGACCATCTTTCTTTGATTGAGTTCGCATATAATAATATCTATCATTCTAGGATTGGTATGACTCTTTTCTAGGCTCTCTATGGGTGGTTTGAGGTTGGAGAGGTGGCTTTATTTGGGTTGTATCTGGTTATGGAGGCTCTTGAGAAGGTTAGCATGATTAGGGAAAGGTTGAAAATAGCCCAAAGTCATCAAATATCCTATGCCGATGTGAGGAGAAGAGACCTTGAATTCAAACTTGGTGATTGGGTCTATTTGAAAGTTTCCCCAATTAAAGGTGTGTTTCATTTTCGTATAAAGGGGAAGTTGAGTCCAAGATATGTTAGTCCTTATGAGGTGATAAATAGGGTTTGCAAGGTAGCTCATAAGTCGAAGTTACCTAGTGAGATAGAATTGGTTCATCCAGTATTTCATGTCTCTATATTGAAGAAATGTGTGGGTGATCCTAATGCTATTGTGCCTCTTGATGTTGTGGGGGTCATTGAGGATAACTTGACTTATGAGGAGGTTCTGGTTCAGATTTTTGATAGGAAAGTGAAGAGATTGAGGATCAAGGAGGTGGCATCCGTTAAGGTCCTTTGGAGGAACCAACAAGTCGAAAGTGCTTCAAGGGAGGCCGAAGCAGACATGCATAAGCGGTATCCTTATCTTTTCTACTCCACTCAACCCTAACGTACTAATTCTAAGTCTCCTATGTGATTTCAAGTCTTATATTTCGGCCCCTATTTCATTCATATGCATTCATGTTTAAGTTGGAAATTTATGATGATTTTGCACTTATATTGAGATTTTGAAAATGGTGTTTTAAATGTCATGTTGCATTCTTATTATGGCTGATTTTTTTATGATCACTCTTGTCATGTACATTTCTTTTACATTCGGGGATGAATGTTCTGAAGGGGGAGATATTGAAACGACCCCAAAAAGTGCCCGAAAATGTACCTCAAAGGTGTCCGAAATCGTAATTTTTATATATCTAAAAATTCATTCATTATTTTGAAATTCCGACTTCATCATGGGGTCAAAATAACAAGGGAAAAATATCTAACCTTGATTTTAAAGCAACCGTATCAAAATTTGGAATTCCGAAATGTCAATTTTCGAATAGCAAAGCGCGCCGCTTCCGTGATCTCAGGGGTATTACTTTTGGACTCTTTTTGGGTCTTGGTACAAGACTTTTAAATCTTAGACCTAAGTGTTCCGAAATGTATATACCTATACTTAGCCATATTTTACCCTTATATCATCCTAAACATTCCCCAATACTTACTCAAACAGTTAGCCATATTTTTCACTCCTAAATTCAAGTCTTAAAACCTCTTCCAGAACTAAGGATTTCCTTAAGCTTCAAGTATCCATTTTCAATCTTCATCAAGAGTTTCTCCAAAGTTAAGATATGTGGGTTTCAACCATTAGGTTCTTTCACCCATCGTGCCCTATCCTCCTTTTTACCAAATTTGCATGATTTAGAGTTGATTTTACAAATGGGTTTACTAGTATAACATGTCTATGAACTATGTTAAAGCTATATCAAGTTGTGACTGTTTTGCTATGTTTTGAGCTATAAATCTTAGATCTATTGTAAGATTTCAAAAGGAGTTTTGATGTATATTGCGTGAGGGTGTAGCAAGGTGTTGATTGATAGTTTTACATGGGATTTACTTGCATGATTTCACTCTTGAAATGTGTGGTTTTACACTAGCACTACACACCCAACATGTCCTTAATAAAATATCGGTTATGTTTTCTTGAGAAATTGAAGGTCCAAAGCATGAAATATGATATGAATGACTATATGATGATGCAAGAGCTTGTGCATACAATATTTTCCATATAAAGTGTAAGAGCCCAGGTAAACTAGTTGAAAGATTAGTATCTCAAACACCAGGGAGGTAGCTAGGATTGCCACTAACCTAGTTGAGGGGTTAGTACCTCAATCACCAGGGTGGTAGGTGAAGTTGCCACCAACCTAGTTAAGGGGTTTGTACCTCACACACCAGGGTGATGGGTGAGTTCATCATCAACCTACCAAGGGGTTTGCACTTTGGAAATATAGTGTGGTCTCTTCCACACATATGATATCCTATATAAGCATGAGTTACATAAGCATGTTTTACTTAAGCATTGATCAGACATGTCATATTGTTATATTATGCCTATTACCTATTGTTACGCATTTTGATTATGATGCCTATCTCTTGTTGCATTGCATCTTAAATACTTAGCACATTCAAATATACTAACGCATATTCTTGCCTACATGATATTCCCATGTAGCAATCGGAGCCCAAGTTCATCATCCTCCTCCTCCACGTGTCTTGTTCTGTACTACTCAAGCTAATTAGTGAGTCCTCTATTCTAGGGATGTTTATGTATGTTTATCTTATTATGTATTAAGATAGTCTTCTTTATATTCTATTTTGACTATAAGGGTGAGCTCGGTGGCTTTGTCTTGGCCCCTGCTCTTATCCATGTAGTAGAGGTGTTTGTTGGACATGCTGTGTATCTATGGTATGAGCTTTGACTCTTTGTCTCTTGATTATTATGTTATGCAAGCTTTCCCCTTAGATCCTTTTCCCCTAATATTACCCTTTATATCTTTTATATGATTCCGCGATCAATGATGTGTAATAATAAGTTAAGAGGATTGTTTGGGGTTCCTTCAGGTTCCCCATTCGGTGTGTGATGTTTAGGCCCTAGGCTTTGGTCGTGACAGAAAAGATATGGAACAACTTTTGGATTTTTAGTGTATTTAATGATACCTAAATACAAGGGTTTTACTACAATGTTGGTAGGTTGATTTAAACAACTTTAAATGAATTGATTTTACTCCTTTCTTGTCTCATACTCTTGAAAATGCATGATTTTATGTACTTGTGCAGATACCCACCATGTTTAACTAAATCTACTTTACAAGGGTTCTTATGTTGATGAAAGATTATTGCATGAATTTTAAGACAATCATGTTACGATAAGTTATGGGCTCCTAAGCATATATTGCACTCATGAAAATTTCCCATGATTTGTAAGATAAATGTTGATCCCTTATGCTATATATCTACCCTCCTTTGAGAAAATCATGTTTGCATGAAGGGGTCACACCTGATAACTATCCTACCCTCATGGACTATCTAAAGCTCACTAGAAGGGGTCATATATGTCACAATCTCTACCCTCATGTGTAAACCAATGCCTGCTAGAAGGGGTCAAGTTATTCTATGTTTAAACCCTCTAGTATAAGGTATATTCCATATGTAGGGGTCATGTATTGGAATGAGCTACTCATGTTATGTTATCATGTTTCTATACGTTATGCAAGTTATGATTAAGCTTATGATCTTTTAAAGTACTTCATGGGACTAGACCTAGTACCGAAATAGGCTTAAGGTGGGGGCTCAACCCTAGGGATCCTTATATAAAATCTTGGTCTCTTAACTACATGTCACCATAGGTTTACATTATTTTCCCTTAATGGGACTTTACTAGTGGATCCAATTAGGTCATGTTACCCACTATGTGGGGTTACACTTGGTTTACCTTGGTAAGTAGACTACTACTTTATTCGATGTGGAGTAAACATCGGGATTCCAAGTAGTAGCTCGCTTGCTCTTATATGTCGGTTAGGGTCTCCTCCCACATATGTATGATATATTATGCAAGTATGATCATCTTCATACATGTTTTAACTTGAGGATTGATCATGCATGTCATATTGAACTCATGTCCATTGATTATGATTATGCATAATGATTATTATGGATTATGTTCCTTGTTGCATGGCATGCCACATACTAAGTACATTACTAGTACTAACACAAATTTTTTTGCGTACATGATCTAACCATGTAGGGATAGGAGCTTCTGTTCATCCTCTTCCTCCTTTTGGCTAGCCAAAATCCTTTGACAACTACTATTAGTGAGTTCTCCTTTTCGGGTAGAACTTCCACTTCACTATCATGATTTTGTAAAGAATTACATATTTTGTACTCTTTATCTTTTGAGGGTGAGCCCGAGTGATGTCTTGGCCCCCGTTCGACTCAAATTAGAAGTGTTGTTGGATATGGAAGTTTATTTATTGAGCTTGACTCCTATTATATTTATATAACTATGAAGACTTCCCCTAGCCCCTAGTTTCCTCTATGCTTCTTGTATGTTGTTAATGTGATAAAAGTCCTAAGTCCCTAAATGTACCCATAGCATAAGTCACACTTACTCGCCCCTTAGACTTATTTGCTATGTGATTCATGCTTATCCTCTCCCCTACAACATCCCCATAGCATGAGTCCAAAGCCCAACTTCCGTTAGAAATTTATGTGCTATATGTTTATTGATCGTTTATGTTTCCGCAAAAAACAAAGATGTTTCATGTATGTTTAAGAGGCTTATTTGAGGATCCTTCTCTATTCCCATTCGCGTTGTCACATCTAGGTCCTCGACTTAGGTCATGAAAATATTGGTGTCAAAGAACAAGGTTTGTAAATGGTACTCGGAAGTCTAATACACCTCATCAAGTAGAGTCTTGTTCATGGTTGTGAAGCACGCCCGAACTATGAATAGGAGGCTACGAGGCATTTTAGGAATGGTTCTTTTCTTTCTGATATATGTCATGCCTTTGATTTAAAATAAGGTTTCCTTCCCTAACGGGTGGTCTTTTGCTCTTATATATCATGCCACAACCAAGGAGAATATCTAAAAGAGCTCCAACACCTAAGGAGGGTCCGGCCTACGGGGCTCCTCAAGCTCCCTAAGAAAAATGCGTACATGATGAATACCAAAATGTCATTTCTAAATTGGCACAAGCGTTGACCAATCAATTATACTAAGGAGCCCAAGATCCTCATGCTCCCACCCCTGCTTTAAGAGTTAGAGATTTCATAAGGATGGACCCTCCAGAGTTCCATGGCTCCAAAATGGAAGAGGACCCATAAGAATTCATTTGATGAGGTATACAATGTGCTTGCTGTTATAGGGGTGAGTTCTCAAGATAAGACAAAACTTGTGGCCTATCAACTCAAGGGGGGTGAATAAGTTTGGTTCACTCAATGGAAACTTGAGAGGGAGAATGATGACCCCATCCCGTGGGAGGAATTTATTGTCGCCTTCCCTAACCGATTCATACCCATTATATGGAGAGAGGCAAAGATGATGGAGTTCATGAATTTCAAGAAAAGCTCTATGAGCTTGAGGAGTATTCCCTCAAGTTCAACAATCTCTATAAATATGCTCCTCACTTGGTTGCCGACTCTAGGACAAGAAAGAACAAGTTTGTGTAGAGGGTATCCGACTTGGTGAATGACGAATGTCACACCGCTATGTTCATGGGTGATATGGATTTTTCTCGGCTCATGAATTATGCCCAACAACTTAAAGGGTAGAAGCTTAGGAAGTGAAGGATTAGGGATAGATTTTCTTAATGTCTTTCCCGATGAACTTCCTGGTGCCCCTCCCATAACAGAGATAGATTTTTGTATAGATCTCCTCCCCGATACTCAACATATTTCCGTTCCTTCTTATTGTATGGCCCCGTTAAAGTTAAAAGAGTTGAAGGTCCAGTTGAAGGATTTGTTGGAGAACGGTTTTACAAGGCCTGGTAAGTTACCTTAGCGGCACTACAGTTGTTTGTAAGAAATAAAGATGGATCACTTAGAATGTGCATCGACTACTGACAACTCAATAAGGTCACTATAAAGAACAAGTATCCCTTACCAAGGAGAGACAACCTATTTGACCAACTACAATGGGCTAGTCATTTTTCAAAGATTTATCTTCGGTCCGGATTTCACCAAATGAGGGCGAGGGAGTGTGATATTCTCAAGACAGCCTTTCAAACTAGATATGGGAATTTTGAATTTGTAGTGATGTTATTTAGCTTAACTAATGCACCGGCAATATTTATGGATCTCATGAATAGGGTCTTTAAACCCTAACTTGACATATTCGTGGTGGTCCTCATAGATTACATATTGATCTACTCCTAGAGTGAATAAGAGTATGTGAAGTACTTAAGAGTCATGTTGCAAACATTGAGGGATGAGAAGTTGTTTGCTAAATTTGATAAATATGAATATTGGTTGAAGAAAGTTATACTGCTAGGTCATGTAGTGTCGGATGATGGAATTGAAGCGCACCCTAAGAAAACAGAAATGATAAGAAATTGGCCTAGGCTCTTGACTCCAACGGATATTAGGAATTTCTTAGGTTTAGCAGGGTATCACCGGAGATTTGTGAATAGTTTTTCCTCAATTGCTTCCCCTTTGACAAAATTTACAAAAAAAGAAGGCAATGTTTGTTTGGATTGACAAGTGTGAAAAGAGTTTTCAAACTTTGAAAGACAAGCTTACATCTATCCTATTTTGGCTCTACCTGAAAGGATAGATGGGTTTGTGGTTTATTGTGATGCTTCAGGGATTGGTCTGGGGTGTGTGTTGATGTAAAGTGGCAAAGTGATAGCATATGCTTGTAGGCAATTAAAGGTGCATGAGTGTAATTATCCCAATCATGATCTTGCGTTACCGGCCGTGGTATTTTCTTTGAAAATATGGCGTCAATATTTGTATAGGGTTCATGTAGATATATTTACCGACCACAAAAGTCTCTGATATGTGTTCACACAAAGGGATCTCAATTTTGGGCAAATAAGGTGACAAGAACTCCTTAAGGGTTATGATATGAGTGTGCACTACCATCCTAGTAAACCCAATATTGTGGCCGATGATCTAGGTAGAGTGTCCATGGAAAGTATGACACCCCGTAATTCCATGCTCTTATGTATCTATTTTTCAATCCTCTTTTGGTTAGGTTGGGAGTGTATTAGGGTTATGGGAAAATTCTAGTACTTAGACGAGTTCAAGACTTCCCTATGAGTTGAGTTTTGGGTGTTGGTTTATGCACGGATCAACATTAAACGAGCATTTCCAAACTTGGAACTAGATGACCCATGATATGTCAAATGAAATCCCTTTGAGTTAGCTTTCCAACGCACTTGGTTTCACCTAATTCCGAGGTCAGATGAAGGTATTATGACCGTTTTTGTGAGACCCTCTGGTGCAGTGAAACCACACGGGCACCTTGATGGGTAGTGGGGCTTTGAACAGGGTCTGTGGGAAGTCATGAGCTGGAAGAGACAATATTTGGTCTAAGACATGTGACACAGCAAGTGGCATAGGCCATGTGGCTTGTCACTGACCGTGTGGCTAGCCGTGGGGTGTGTGCAAGTGAATCTTAGTTAGCATGGGAAGAGTCTTTTGCCAAGTGTTGTTCCATGGCCATCCACACGATCCGTGGAAGATCTCATGAGCCGTGGTCCTTGGCATGGAGGCTCCCGTCAAAGTGCCGATGACGTTAATTTTTCTAAGTGTTCCAACTTCCAAGTTTTGACCAAGTATCATCTCACGAGAACTCCACACACCCGAGTGCCACACGACCCTTGGGGCCTTCAATAGGGCGTCACTTTTCCAATTTTCCCATTCATTCATTAATGGCATTTTCATTAATTTAATCTACACTAATGATATTTTTAGACTTCCCATGCTATCTTAACCTCCCCAAAAGACTTAAAACCTATTCCAAAGGATAAAACTCATTACTATCAACTTGAATAGACTCTCAAATTCTCTCAAGAGCCTTCACCAAGACACCAATACTAATTCAAGGAGACTCCAGAATAAGTTTTGGATTTCCAGATCACATTCCAAGCTTTCATTCTTTCCCAACTCAATATCAAGAAACACAAGGTCTAAGGTATGTGGGTTTCAACAGTTGGATCCTTTCACCTGTGGTGCCCAATCTTCAATTTCTATGAAAATTGCATGTACAAATGTTGTGTTGCTTAAGCATATTATTCATTAGTGATTATAATCAAATACTATATTGGGGTTTCGTGAAAGTGTTATTGAAAACATATGTTTACTCATTTTAAAGCTATACCATGGGATGAGTTTCCTTTAATGATTATTCATGTTTTAAGCTATACAACTATGATCTCTCAAGATAATTGATGGGTGTTTTCAATGTATTTACCATGAGGGTTTACGAAGTATTGGTGGGTTGATTTACATTAGAATTTCTCAAATGATTTCACTCTTGAATTGTATTATTTTATACTAGTATAATATACCCGCCAAGTATTTGATAAAATGTTTAGTTTTGACATAATGAGCTATTGATGATCTATTGCATGACCTATGAACTAAGTAACTTTATGACGATTAAAGGAATATATATATATATATATATGTGTGTGTGTGTCTGTGTGTGTGTGTGTGTGTGTGGATAGATTTCATGAAAGGTATCTTTAGTGTTGCAAATTGACCATTACCAAGGTGAGGAGTTGATACCTCAAACACCTTGGTGGGAGATGGTTAAACTATTAACCAAGTTGAGGGGTTGATACTTCAAACACCTTGATGGGAGGTGGTAAACCCATTAACCAAGGTGAGGGATTCATACCTCAAACACCTTGATGGGGGGTGGTAAACCTATTAACCAAGTTGAGGGGTAGATACCTTGTAACGACTGCAAAAACTGCTAAAAATGTACCTGTAAATGCGCAAAATTTTAACTTTTGTATATCTCAAAATCTGTTTGTTATTTTGAAAGTCTGACTTTGAATTCTTATTCAGGAGATCCAAATTAGGGGGAGAAGGTCTAACCCTAATTTAAGAGAAAAGATTTTAGCAATTACGAAATTTCAAGAACGTGATTTCCTGAGGGGTTTCCGCGTCCCCCTCACGACACGCCCTTGTGTATTTTGGGTACTATCTTTTTAGTTCATTCCAAGACTTCTTAGTCTTGGGCCTATGTGTTCCCAAATGTGTTTTTACTTATGCTTACAAATTTCACCCTTATATCACCCTAAACATTTCCCAATACTCACTCCAACACTCAGTCATATTTTAACTCCCCAAACTCAAGTCCCAAAAACTCATCCTAAGTTAAGGTTCTCCTTTAAGGATCTTCTTCAATCTTCAAGTCTCCATTTTCAATCTTCACCAAGTTCATCTATAGCTAAGGTGTGTAGTTTTCTTTCATGGGTTCCTTTCACCCATGATACACAAGCCTCTATTTACTCCAATTGAATGATTTCATAATGATCTACAAATGGGTATTGATTATTATGAAATTCACTGCTCACTATGTTAAAGCTATGTAAAATTATGACTGCTTTGCTATATTTTGAGCTATATATCTTGGATTAATTGTAAAATTTAGAAGGGTTTTGATGTATATGTCTTGAGGGTGTTGCAAGGTGTTGATTGATTGTTTTACAATAGAATTTCTTGCATGATTTTATCTCTAGTTTGCATGATTTTATACTACCACTTTACACCCTCAAAGTGTTTGATAAAACGTTTGGATGTGGTTTCTTGAGGAACTAAAGGTCCAAAGCATGAGGTATGATATGAATGATGTTATAATACTGAAATAATCTTCAGTATATGATATACTCTATATAAAGTATTGCATTAGACCATAACTGATCCGGGGGGACAAGAGCCCTGGTAACCATGTTGGGGGTTTATACTCATCAACCATGCGAAGCGTTTATACTTCATCACCATTTTGGTACAGTATGGTTACCATCAACCATGTGAGGGGTTTATACCACATAACCATCAACGGGTTTATACCTTGAATAGCTAGTTTGGTGTCTTCTTCACATATGATATCCTATATGAGCATGAACTACTTAAGTATTGAACATACATGTCGTATTGTTATATTATTTCTATTGCTAAATATTATGCATTCTGATTATGATGCCTGCTTATTGTTGCATTCATCCTACATACTTAGTACATTAAAACGTACTAACGCATGCTCTATACCTATGTGATGTCACCATATAGGAACAGGTGCCCAAGTTGATCATCTTCTTCACGTTGCTAGTTCAGTGCTATTCAAGGTAGTTGGTGAGTCCTCCACTTCGGTGACCTAGTTTGTGCTCTTTTAACATGTACTGAGACACTCTTTTTATGTTCTATTTGACTATGAGGGTGAGTCCGGTTACTTTGTCTTGACCCCCACTCTTATCTATGTAGTAGAAGTGGTTGTTAGATATGTTTTGTATCTATGGTATGAGTTTAACTATGGTCTCGTGATTACGATATTGAGCAAGCTTTTCCCTTAGTCCCGGTTACCATATTCATTTATTTTTGATACTTGATTTATTGCTTCCGCGATCAAGGATGTGTAATGATGCTTAATGAGGCTTGCTTGGGGTCCCTTCGGGTTCCCCTTACGCCGTGTCATGTCTAGGCCCTAGGCTTAGGTCATGACAAACTTGGTGTCAGAGCACTGGGTTGATAGATCCTCAGAGTCCAACACACCGCGTCGATTAGAGTGTTATTCATGGTTATGAACCATGCCATGACCATCAATAGGAGGCTATGAGATGTTTTAGGAAATGTTACGCTCCTTCATGTTCTAAGTCATGCTATAGAATTATGGTAAGTTTTCCCCCTCTAACGATTGTTCTTTGCTATGCTGGATCATGCCAAACACTAGAGGAAGACAGGCCTAAACTCCCAAGGAGTAACCTACCAATGGTGAGCCCCGGGATGCTCTTACTATGATTGCCCAAGTGGCGGCAATGCAAGTCCAACAAGGGGCCCAAGCCCCTCATGCTACTACCCCGGGATGAAGATGAATCCTCCGATTTTCCATGGGTCAAAGGTGGATGACGATCCACAGGAGTTCATTGATGAAGCATACAGAATCTTGAATATTATAGGTGTTGGGCCAAATGAAAAGGCGGAGTTCGCGGCGTACCAAGTCAAAGGGGTAGCCCAAATTTGGTATGAGCAATTGAAAGTGAGAAGGGGGTAGGTAATGTGGTTCTTTGGGAGGAGTTCAAATTGTCCTTCCTTAATCGATTTTCCCTCTTGAGATTAGGGAAGCAAAGTTGGTAGATTTTATGAACTGAAACAAGGTGCTATGAGTGTGAGGGAGTATGCCCTCAAGTTTAATAAACTTTGAAAGTATGCTCCTAATTTGGTGGCCGATCCTAGATCTAGGATTAATAAAATCGCGATGGGGCTCTCCAACTTGGTAAGTGAAGAATTTTAGTCTGCCATACTAATTAGTGACATCGACCTATCTCAGTTGATGTCCTATGCCAATAAAATGGAGGAGGAGAAATTTAGGAAGAGAAGAGGGTATGAGGCTAAGAGGGCCCGATTTGTGGGTAAATTCCAAAAGGATGCTAAATTTCGTGATAGCCAAGGATTTCCTCATGCTCTAATAGGGGTTTGCCAATGACTTCTCTAGTCGTCAAGGTGTTTGTAGGATGTCTCCTAATTATGTGTGTCCTAGATGTGGGAATAGTCATAATAGCCCATGTTTGAAGGGGTCTAATGCATGCTATGAATGTGCGGAGCTTGGTTATAAGAACATAGATTATCCACAGAACTGTGACAAGGTCCGGGGTACGAATGTAGCCCCATTGGGGAGAGATAGTCCCCAAGGTGGTGCCCCAAGGCACACTCAATTTTATGCTTTATAGGGAAGGCAGGGGGTTGGTAAGGTCCCAATGTTGTTATCGGTGTGATGAAATTTTTTTTACTTTGACGTGTATGCTTTGATTTATTAGGGTGCCATTCTTTCCTTTGTTACCCCTTGTTGCTAAAAATATCCATGTTGTCCCTAAGTTGTTGCAAGATCCATTATGTTAATTTAATATCTATTTATGCATTTCAATCATGTTTCTTATCCCTTATTGCATTGCATCCTACATACTTAAAATATTCAAACGTACTAATGCATACTCTATGCCAATATAATTTTACCATGTAGAAGCTAAAGTTCAACTTGATCATCTTCCTCCTCCACGTGGCTAGTACAACTTTCAACCTTGGTGAGTCCTCAAATCTGAGGACGTATTTCACTTGATTTCATTTTATGTATAGACTCTTTCTAGGTTGAACATTTATGTCTATAAGGGTGAGCTCGGAGATTGTCATGACCCCAGCTCCTACTATATATTAGAGGTGTTGTTAGAATATTATGATATATTAATCTTATACTTTGACTCTCTATGTAACTATGGTATTAATTATGTCCCTTAGCCCATTTTCCCTCTTTTTACTACCTCTTGATGTTGTACAATTGCTTCCGTTACCAAGGATGTTAAATGATATGGTAAGAGGCTTGTTTGGGGTCCCTTAGTGTTCCCCATTCATAGTATCATATCCAGGTCCTAGGTCTAGATCCTGACAAACTTGGTATTAGAGCATTAGGTTGTTAATTGTTGTTGGTATCCAACACGCCATATCGATTAGAGTCTTATTCAAGGTTGTGCTGTCCGCCATGACTATAAGTAAGAGGCTATGAGGCGTTTTAGGAAAATGTTTCCCTTCTTCTTGATCTATGTAGTGCTATAGAAGTTAGGTAAGGTTACCCCTTTAACGAATGTTCTTTGCCATTTTTATGTCATGCCTAAGACAAGAGGAAGAAGAGCTTGTACATCCGAAGAACAACCGGCTCATGGAGAGCTCTAGGATTCTCTCACCTTGCTAGCTCAAGCAATGGCTAATAAAGTCAACCAACGGGCCAAATCCCCTCATGCTCCTACCCTGGGATCTAGGGTGAGTGACTTTATGAGGATGAACCCATCGGTGTTCCATGGGTCAAAAGTTGATGAAGACCCTCAAGAATATATTGATGAGGTATAGAAGGCGTTGGTTATTTTCGATGTTAGGTCAGAAGAGAAGGACGAGTTGGCGGCTTACCAACTCAAGGGGTTGGCTCAAATATGGTATACCCAATGGAAATCAGAGAAGGGGAACAACAATGTGATTATGTGGGAGGAATTTAAGGAGGCCTTTCTCAATCGGTTCTTCCCTCTTGAGCTTAGGGAGGCCAAAATAATGGAGTTCATCAATTTGAAGCAAGGATCGATAAGTGTGAGGAAGTATTCCCTCAAGTTCAACCAATTCTCTAAATATGCTACACACTTGGTTGCCGACCAAAGGTCTAGAATGAACAAATTTGTGATGGGTGTATCCGATTTGGTGAATAAGGAGTATCACTCTCTATGTTGATTAGTGACATGGATTTGTCCCTCCTAATGATATATGCCGAACAAATGGAGGGGGGGAAGTTGAGGAAAAGGAGGAGTGGTAGGACCAAGAGGGCCCCATTTGATGGTAAGTGCTAAGGTCTTAATAGTGGACAGTTTCTTCAAGGCCAAGGGTTTACTCATTCTTCTAATAGAAGGTTTGCCAATGACAGCCCAAGGGTCCAAGGTGATAGTGGTGTGGCTCCTAATGGTATGTTTCCAGAATGTGATAGGGCTCATAGTGGCCCATGTTTGAGGGATACCGATGCTTGTTTCGGCTATGGTGAAGTGGGGCATAGAAGGTTGATTGTCCTCGTAATTAAAACAAGGGTGGAGATGTTCTTCCACAAGGTACGAATGCAGCTCCTATGGGAAGAGGTGGTCAATGAGGGGGTACCCCAAGGCACATCAATTCTATGCTCTTCATCGGAGGTAAGGGATTGCTGAGGTACCAGATGTCGTCATCTGTATATTAAAAGTCTTTAATTTTGATTTGTTTGCATTGATAGACCCAGGTGCCACTTTTTCTTTTCTTACTCCTTTTATTGCCAAAAAGTTTCATGTTGCACCCAAGTTGTTGTGTGACCCATATGAGGTGACTACTCCCATTGGTGCATCTATTGTTGCTTGAAAAGTCTATAAAAATTATCCCATTTGTATTTTGCATAAAATATTTCCATGTGACTTTGTTGACTTGGATATGTTAGATTTCGACATTATTCTTAGGATGTATTGGATAAATGCATAATACGCCTTAATTGATTGTAGAACCTGTAGGGTCAAATTCCCTTTTCCCAATAAACCCATCCTTGAGTGGGAGAGTCATGATGTGGTGGTCAAGGGTAGGTTTATTTCTTATATTAATGCCCAAAGATTGATCTCTAAGGGGT
Source organism: Solanum clarkiae (assembly GCA_011800125.2). Classification (NCBI taxonomy): domain Eukaryota; kingdom Viridiplantae; phylum Streptophyta; class Magnoliopsida; order Solanales; family Solanaceae; genus Solanum; species Solanum clarkiae. Next base: position 24,901 of record JAABOM020125431.1, on the reverse strand, counting down.
GTCTCTATCATCTTGGGAGGGTTAGGGATGTGGAGTCTAAAGTCCTTTCTATAGAGTCGGTTCCAGTGGTTAATTAGTTTCTTGATGTCTTCCCAAATGACCTTCTCGGTGTTCCTCCCGAAAGGAAAATAGACTTCAGTATGTACCTCCTTCCCGATACTCAACCCATATCTATTCCTCCTTACCATATGGCCCCAGTAGAGTTAAAAGAGTTGAAAGAGCAATTGAGGGATTTGTTGTAGAAGGGTTTTATTAGATCTAGCCAATAACCTTTTGGTGCAGCAGTGTTATTTGTGAAGAAGGAGGATGGTTCCCTTAGAATGTGTATTGACTACCAGTAACTTAATAGGGTCACCATAAAGAATAAGTATCCTATACCAAGGATTGATGATCTATTTGACAAACTTCGAGGGGCTAGTCACTTTTCTAATATTGATCTTTGTTCCGGGTATCATCAAGTGAAAGTGAGAGAGTGTGACATTCCAAAGAAGGCCTTCCGGATTAGGTATGGGCATTATGAATTTATGGTCGTGTCTTTTAGGTTGAACAATTCACTGACTATCTTTAATGATCTTATGAATATGGTCGTTAAACCCTACCTTTTAAACGTTTGTTGTGGTCTTCATTGATGATATTTTGATGTTTTTCCATAGTGAGGAAAATCTTGTAAGTCATTTGAGGATGGTGCTAGAAAGCTTGAGGGAAGAGAAGTTGTATGCTATGTATGAGAAATGTTATTTTTGGTTGCAAGAGGTTGCCTTTCTAGGTCATGTGGTTTCAGGGGATGGTATTAAGATGGATCTTAAAAAGACGAAAGTCATTAGAAATTAGCCTAGACCTTTGACCCTATCGGATATTAGAAGCTTCTTGGTCTTAGCGGGTTATTACCGGAGATTCATGAATGGGTTCTTTTCTGTTGCTTCTCCTATGAATAAGTTGAACCAAAAGAAGGTTAAATTTGTATGGACCGATGAGTGTCAAAGAGTTTCCAAACTTTGATGGATAAGCTTGTCTCCGCTCCCATATTGTCTTCACCGGAAGGGTTGGAAGGGTTTGTTGTGTATTGTCATGCCTCAAGAATTGGGTTAGATTGTGTTTTGATGCAACAAGGTAAGGTGATAGCATATGCTTCTAGACAACTCAAAGTGCATGAAAAGGATTATCCAACCCATGATCTTGAATTGGCCGCTGTTGTCTATGCTTTTAAAATTTGGCGTCATTATTTGTATGGGGTGCATGTTGATGCCTTTACTGATCATAAAAGTCTCCAATATGGGTTCACCCTAAAAGATCTCAACTTTAGATAATGAAGATGGTTTGAGCTTCTTAAGGATTATGATATGAGCGTGCATTATCATCCCTATAAGGCCAATATTGTGGCAGATACTTTAAGTAGGGTGTCTATGGGTAGCTAGCTCATCTTGATAACGGTGCCAAGGAGGTTGCTATGGAGGTCCATCGGTTGGCTAGATTGGGGGATAGGTTGGAAGTGGATGACAATGGTGGGGTAGTGGTGGTTGATGGTTCTAAATCATCATTGGTTTAGGAAGTAAAGGCAAAGCCAAATCTTGACCCCGCCATGTTGAAGTTGAAGGCTTTGGTGAGAGAGGGTAAGGTGGAGGTTTTCCCCTAAGGGAGAGATGGTGCCCTTAGGTACAAAGATAGGTTGTGTGTACCTGATGTTGGTGACTTGAGAAAGATAATCCTAGACGAGGCTCGAAACTCTTCCTATTCTATTACCCTCGGTTCTAAAAAGATGTATAGGTATTTGAGAAAGGTGTATTAGTGGGGAGGTATGAAAAAAGACATTGCTAAGTTTGTGGTTGGTTGCCACAGTTTCCAACAAGTCAAAGTCAAATATCAAAGGCCGGGTGGCCTAGCCCAAGACCTAGAAATTCCTATTTGGAATTGGATGGAAATTAATATGAATTTTGTGGTTGGGTTACGTAAGACTTGAAAGGGTTTTGATTTTATTTAGGTTGTGGTTGATAGGATGACAAAGTCGGCTCATTTCCTAACTATTAAGACTACATACGGTGCCAAAGCCTATGCTAGATTATACATTCATGAGTTTGTAAGATTGCATGAGGTGAACTTTTCTATCATATCGAATCGTGGTGCTCAATTCACTTCATACTTTAAGAGGTCCTTCCAAGGAGGTACTGCTACAAAGGTTAAGCTTAGTATAACCTTTCAGCCTCTACGGATGGCCAAGACGCAAGAACTGTCATAACTCTTGAGAGTATGCTTAGAGCTTGTGTATTTGGAGTTTAAGAGTAGTTAGGATGATCAGCTTCCATTGATTGAATTTTCTTATAATAATAGTTATCATTCAAACATTGGTATGGCCCCTTTTGAGGCTTTTTATGGAAGGCGTTGTAGATCCTAGGTTAGATGGTTTGAGGTATGGGAGATGGCCTTGATATGCCCATATTTTGTTATGGAGTCCATGGAGAATGTGAGGTTGATTAAAGAGAGATCAAAAACTTCTCAATGTCGACAAAAGTCCTATACCGATGTGAGGAGAATAGATCTTGAATTTAAAGTTGGTGATTGGGTCTATTAGAAGTTTTTACCCATAAAGGGTGTAGTTTGTTTTTGTAAAAAGGGTAGATTGAGTCCAAGATCCATGGGTCCTTATAGAGTGTTGAGGAGGGTTGGCAAGGTGGCCTATGAGTTGTAATTGTCCAATGATATGCATATGGTTCATCAGGTCTTCCATGTATCTATGTTGAGGAAATATGTGGGTGACCCAAGTGTTATTGCACCTCTAGATATGGTGGGTGTTGTTGAAGACAATTTGACTTATAAAGAGGTCCCAGTAAAAATTTTTGATAGGCAAGTGAAGAGGTTGAGGAACAAGGATGTATCTTCCATTAAGGTCCTTTGGAGGAACCAATAAGTTGAAAGTGCCACATGAGAAGCCAAGGCAGACAAGAAAAAGCGATATCCCTATCACTTCCATTCTACTGAAGCCTAAAGTGCTAATCCAAGTCCCCAATATGATTTTAAGTCTTAAGTTTCGGACCGTATATCATCACATGCATCCACGTTTATATTGACAAGTTATGGTGATTTTTGATGTTCACGTTGAGACTTTTTGAAAATAATGTTTCAGTGAATTTGTTGCATCTATGTTGGGCTAAACTCTTCATGATTACTTTCCTTGTGTACGTTCCTTTGACATTTGGGGATGAATGTTCCCAAGGGGGAGATATTGTCACACCCTGTAATTCCATGCTCTTATGTATCCATGTTTCAAGCCTCTTTTGGTTAGGTTGGGAGTGTATTACGGTTGTGGGAACTTCTAGTACCTAGACGAGTTCAAGACTTCCCTATGAGTTGAGTTTTGGGTGTTGGTTTATGAAAGGGTCAACTTTAAACAAGCATAACTTTTATCACTTGGAACTGGATGACCCACGACATGTCGAATGAAAGCCCTTTGAGTTATCTTTCTAATGTACTTTGTTTCATCTCATTCCAAGGTCGGATGAAGGGGTTATGACCGTTTCCGTGAGACCCTCCCATGCAGTGAAACCACATGGGCACCTTGATGGGCAGTGGGGCTTTGAACGGGGTGTATGGGCTGTCTGGAGTTGGAATAGACTATTTTTGGTCTAAGAAATGTGACACGGCCAGTGGCACGGGCTGTGTGGCTTGCCACTAACCATGTGTCTAGTCATGGGGTGTCTGCAAGTGAAGCTTAGTGAGCATGGGAAGAGTTTTTGGCCAAGTGTTGTGCCACGGCCACCCATACGGGCCGTGGCAGGTCTCACGAATTGTGGTCCTTGGCATGGAGGCTTCCGTCAAAGTGACGATGATGTTAATTTTCTTGTGTTCCAACTTCCAATTTTTGACCAAGTCTCATCTCACACGCACTCCACACGACCCGTGGGGCCTTCAATGGGGCATCACATTGCCAATTTTTCCATTTGTTCATTAATGGTGTTTTCATGAATTTAATCTACTCTAATGACCTTTTTAGACTCCCAATGCTATCATTACCTTCCCAAAAGAACTAAGCCTTATTCCAAAGGATAAAACTCATTACTCTCAACTTGAATACACTCTCAAATTCTCTCAAGACCCTTCACCAAGACCCTAATACAAATTGAAGGAGACTCAAGAACAAGTGATGGATTTAAAGATCCCATTCCAAGCTTCCATTCTTTCCCAACTCAATTTCAAGAAACTCAAGGTCTAAGGTATGTGCTTTCAACCATTGGGTCCTTTCACCCATGGTCCCCCATCTTCATTTCAATGAAAATTACATGTTCCTAAGTTGTGTTGCTTATGGGTATTATTGATTAGTGATTATTATCACATAATATATTAGGGTTTCATGAAAGTGTGATTGAAAACACATGTTTACTCATTTTAAATCTATACCATGAGATGATTTTCCTATTATGATTATGTATGTTTTAAACTATAGAACTATGATCTCTCTTGAAATTTGATGGGGGTTTACAACGAATTCCCATGAGCATTTAGCCAAGTATTGGTGGGTTGATTTACATTAGAATTTCTCACATGATTTCACTCTTAAAACGCATGATTTTGTACTAGTATAATACATCCTCCAAGTATTTGATAAAATGTCCGGTTTGACATAATGAGCTATTGATAATATATTGCGTGACCTATGAACTAAGTTACTTTATGACAATGTAAGAAATGTATATGTGTGTTGATTTCATAATAAGTATATTTAGTGTTGCAAGTTGAACATAACCTGGTTGAGGGGTTGATACCTCAAACACCTTGCTTGGAGGTGGTAAATCCATTAACAAAGTTGAGGGATTGATACCTCAAACACCTTGATGGGAGGTGGTAAACCCATTAACTAAGCTGAGGGGTTTATACCTCAAATACCTTGATAGGAGATTGTAAACCCTTTAAGCAAGTTGAGGGGTTAATATCTCAAACACCTTAATGGGGGATGGAAAACCCATTAAACAAGTTGAGGGGTTGATACTTCAAACACCTCGAAGGGGTGGTTTACCTTGGACTCCAAGTATTGAGTTGCTTGGTCTATGATGATGGCCTCTTCCTACACATGTAATATGTTCTATATAAGCATGTTCTACTTCAAGCATCAATCATGCACGCCATATTACTATTATGTTGATTTAATGTGTATTTATATATTTCAATCATGTTGCTTATCCCTTGTTGCATTGCATCCTACACACTTAGTACATTCAAATATACTAATGCATACTCTATGCCTACATAATATTACCATGTAGGAACCGTAGTCCCACTTTATCATCTTCCTCCTCCACTTGGCTAGTACGACATTCGTAGCAAGCTTGGTGAGTCGTCAACTTTGAGGACATATTTCTATTGATTTCATGTTATGTATAGACACTTTCTATGTTGGACAGTTATGTCTATGAGGGTGAGCCCGGATTTTGTCTTGGCCCACGCTCCTACTATGTATTAGAGGTGTTGTTGGAACATTATGATGTATTAATGCTATACTTTGACTTGCAATGTATCTGTGGTATTAACTATGTCCCTTAGCCAATTTTTACCCTTATTACTATCTCTTAGTATTGTACAATTGCTTTCGCAACCGAGGATGTGTAATGATATGCTAATAGGCTTGTTTGGGGTCCCTTTGGGTTCGTCATTCACCGTGTCACATCCAGGCCCAAGGTTTGGGTCATGACAAACTTGGTATTAGAGCACTAGGTTGTTAATCGGCCTTGACATTAAACACACTGCATCGATTAGAGTCTTATTCATGGTTGTGTTGTGCACTACAACTATGATTAAGAGGTTATGAGGCACTTTAGGGAAATATTTCCCTTCTTTTTAATCTATGTAGTGCTATAGAAGTTAGGTAAGGGTCTTCCTCTAACGAATGTTCTTTTCCATTTTTAGATCACGCCTAAGACAAGAGGAAGAAGAGTCCTTACACCCGAAGAACAACTATCTCATAGAGAGCTCTAGGATGCTCTCATCTTGCTAGTTCAATCCGTGGCTAATTAAGTCACCGAAGGTGCCCAAGTCCCTCATGCTCCTACCCCAGGATCCAGGGTGAGATACTTTATGAGGATGAACCCACCAGAGTTCCATGGGTCAAAAGTGGATGAAGACCCTCAAGAATTTATTAATAAGGTACACAAGGTGTTGTTTATTATGGGTTTTAAGTCTGAAGAGAAAGTGGAGTTGGTGGCTTACCAACTCAAGGCGGTGGCTCAAATATGGTATACTTAATGGAAAGCGGAGAAGGGGAACTATAATGTGATTCTATGGGAGGAATTTAAGGTAACCTTTCTCAACTGGTTTTTCCCTCTTGAGCTTAGGGAGGCCAAAATCATGGAGTTCATGAATTTGAAGCAAGGGTTAATTAGTGTGAGGGAGTATGCCATCAAGTTCAACCAACTCTCTAAATATGCTCCACACTTGGTTGCCAACCTAAGGTCTAGAATGAATAAATTTGTAATGGGTGTATCCGATTTGGTGAATGAGGAGTGTCTCTCCACTATGATGATTAGTGACATGGATTTGTCGCGCCTAATGACATATGCAAAATAAATGGAGGGGGAGAAGTTGAGGAAAAAGAGGAGTGCTGAGGCCAAGAGGGCCCGTTTTGATGGTAAGTTCCAAGGTCTCAAAAGTGGTTGGTTTCATCAAGGTCAAGGGTATACTCATACTCCTAATAGAAGTATTTCCAATGACACACCAAGGGTCCATGGTGATTGTGGTGTGGCGCCCAATGCTATGTGTCCAAAATGTGGTAGGACTCAAAGAGGCCCATGTTTGAGGGGCACCAATGCTTGTTTGGGTTGTGGTGAAGTGGGGCATAAGAAGGTTGATTGTCCTCGTAATCAAAACATCGATGGATATGTTCATCCAGTAGGTGCAAATGTGGCTCCTAGCGGAAAAGGTGGTCAACAAGGTGGTTCCCCAAGGCACAATCGATCCAATTCTCTTCACGGGATGTAAGTGGCTGATGCAGTGCCCGATGTCATCACCAGTATGTTAAAATTCCTTGATTTTGATGTGTATGCATTGATAGACCTGGGTACCACTCTTTCTTTTGTTACCCCCTTTGTTGCCAAAAAGTTTCATGTTAAACTCGAGTTGTTGTGTGAGCTATATCAGGTGTCTTCTCTCATTGGTGCATCTACTATTGCTAGAAAAGTCTATAAAAATTGTCCCGTTTTTGCATTTTGGATAAAACATTACCATGTGAATTTGTTGAGTTGGACATGTTGGATTTTGACATTATTCTTGGGATAGATTGGTTGCATGCATACTACGCCTCTATTGATTGTATAACCCGTAGGGCCAAATTCCATTTTCCCAATGAACTCATCCTTGAGTGTGAGAGTCATGATGTGGTGGTCAAGGGTAGGTTTATTTCTTGCATTAAAGCCCAAAGGTTGATCTCTAAGGGGTGTCTCTATCATCTTGTAAGGGTTAGGGAAATGAAGTCTAATGTCCTTCTTAGAGTCGATTTCGGTGGTTAATAAGTTTCTTGATGTCTTCCGAAATGACCTTCCCAGCGTTCCTCCAGAAATGAAAATAGACTTCGCTGTGGAGCTCCTTCCCGATACTCAACCCATCTCCATTCTCCCTTACCGTATCGCTGCGGCGGATTTAAAGGAGATGAAGAAGCAATTTAGGGAATTATTGAAGAAGGTTTTTATTAGGCCTAGCCAATCACCTTGGAGTACAACGGTGTTATTTGTGAAGAAGGAGGATGGTTCCCTTAGAATGTTATTGACTATGGCAACTTAATAGGATCACCATAATAAACAAGTATCCTCTACCAATGATTGATGATCTATTTGACCAACTTCAAGGGGTTAGTCACTCTTCTAAGATTGATCTTCGGTTCGGGTATCATCAAGTGAAAATGAGGGAGTGTGACATTCCAAAGACGGCCTTCCGAACTAGGTATGGGCATTATGAATTTGTCTTCATGTCTTTTGGGTTGACCAGTGCACCAACTATTCTCAAGGAACCTATGAATAGGGTCTTTAAACGCTACCTTCATTCATTTTTTGTGGTCTTCATTGATGATATTTGATCTTCTCCCATAGTGAGGAAGAGCTTGTAAGTCATTTGAGGGTGGGACTACAAAGATTGAGGGAGGAGAATTTGTATGCTAATTACGAGAAATGTGAGTTTTGGTTGCAAGAGGTTACCTTTCTAGGTCATGTGGTGTTAGGGAATTGAATTAAGGTGGATCATAAATAGACGGAAGTGATTAGAAATTTGCCTAGACCTTTGACTCCGTTGGATATTAGAAGATTCTTGGGCTAAGCGGCTTATTACTGGAGATTCGTGAATGGGTTCTCTTCTATTGCTTCTCCTATGACTAAGTTAACCTAAAAGAAGGATAAATTTGTGTAGACCGATGAGTGTGAAAAGAGTTTTCAAACTATGTAAGGATAAGTTTGTCTCGACTCCCATCTTGACTTTACCGGAACGGTTAGAAGGGTTTGTTGTGTATTGTGATGCCTCAAGAATTGGGTTGGGATGTATTTTGATGCAAAATGGTAAGGTGATAGCCTATTCTTCTAGACAACTCAAAGTACATGAAAAGAATTATCCTACCCATGATCTTGAATTGGCCGCCGTGGTATCTGCTTTGAAAATTTGGCATCATTATTTGTATGGTGTGCATCTTGATGTGTTTACCGATCATAAAAATCTCCAATATGTGTTCACCCCAAAAGATCTCAACTTGAGACAACAAAGGTGGTTGGATCTTCTTAAGGATTATAATATTAGTGTGCATTACCATCCCGATAAAGTTAATATTATGGCCGATGCCTTTAGTAGGATTTCTATGGGTAGCCTAGCTCATGTTGGTGATGGTGGCAAAGAGGTGGCTAGGGAGGTCCATCGGTTGGCTAGATCTAGGGTTAGGTTGGAAGAGGTTGACAATGGTGGGGTAGTGGTGGTTGATGGTTCTTTGAAATCATCATTGGTTGAGGAAGTAAAGGCAATGCAAGATCTTGACCCCTCCTTGTTAGAGTTGAAGGCTTTGGTAAGAGAGGGTAAGGTAGAGGTTTTCTCCCAAGGGGGAGATAATTTCCTTAGTACCAATGTAGGTTGTGTGTACCCGATATTGGTGACTTGAGAAAGATGATCCTAGAGGAGGCTCATAACTCTTCCTATTCTATTTATCCGGATTCAAAAAACATGTATAGGGATTTGAGAGAGGTCTATTGGTGGGGAGGTATGAATAAAGACATTGCTAAGTTGTTTTCAGTTTCCATAGTTTCCAACAAGTCAATGCCAAACATCAAAGGCTTGGTGGCCTAACCCAAGACATAGAGATTACTACTTGGAAATGGGAGGAAATTAACATGGATTTATTGGTTGGGTTACCTAAAACTAGAAAGGGTTTTGATTCTATTTAAGTTGTGGTTGATAGGATGACAAAATCAGCTCATTTCCTACCAGTTAAGAGTACATATGGTGCCGAAGACTATGTTGTATTCTACATCTATGAGTTGGCGAGATTCCATGGGGTGCCCTTGTCTATCATATCAGACCATGGCGCTCAATTCACTTCACACTTTTAGGTGTCTTAACAAGGATGTCTTAGTACTAAGGTTAAACTTAGCATGAACTTTCACCCTCAAATGGATGGTCAAGCCGAAAGAACTATCCAAACTCTTGATGGTATGCTTAGAGCTTGTGTATTGGAGTTTAAGCGTACTTGAGATGATCATCTTCCGTTAATTGAGTTTGTTTATAATAATAGTTATCATTCAAGCATTGGTATGGTCACTTTTAATGCTTTTTTAGGAGGCATTGTAGGTTCTGGGTTGGATGGTTTGAGGTAGGGGAGATGGCCTTGATAGGCTCGGATTTGGTTATAGAGGCCATGGAGAAGGTGAGGTTGATTAGGGAGAGATCGAAAAAATGCCAAAAAGTCGACAAAATTCCTATGCCGATGTGAGGAGAAGGGATCTTGAATTTGCAGTTGGTGATTGGGTCTATTTGTAAGTTTCACCCTTGAAGGGTGTGTTTCGTTTTTGGGAAAAGGGCAAATTGATTCCAAGATTCATGGTTCCTTGTAAAGTGTTGAGGAGGGTTGACCAAGTGGCCTAAGAGTTGGAATTTCCCAATGACATGCATATGGTTCATCTAGTCTTCCATGTATCTATGTTAAGGAAGGGATTAATACCTTAAACACCTTGATAGGTGGTGGTATACCTATTAACCAAGTTGAGGGGTTGATACCTCAAACACCTTGATGGGAGGTGGTAAACCCACTAACCATGTTGAGTGGTTAATACCTCAAACACGTTAATGGGGATTGGCAAACCCATTAACCAAGTTAAGGGGTTGATACCTCAAACACCTCTAATGGGTGGTTTACCTTGGATTCCAAGTACTAAGTTGCTTGGTCTACGATGATGGTCTCTTCCTACACATGTAATGTGTTCTATATAAGTATGTTCTACTTTAAGCATCATGCATGCATGCTATATTGCTATTACATTCATTCAATGTCTAGTTATGCCTTTCAATTATGTTGCTGCTTATCCTTTGTTGCATTGCAACCGACATACTTAGTATATTCAAATATATTTATACATATTGTATGCCTAGATGATGTTACCATGTAGGAATCCAAGTCCCACTTGATCATGTTCCTTCTCCCTATAGCTTGTACAACTTTCAAAGCAATCTTGTTGAGTCCTCAACTAAGAGGCTGTATTTCTCTTAATTTCATGTAATGTATAGACTCTTTCTATGTTGACACTTATGTCTATGAGGGTGAGCCTAAAGATTGTCTTGGCCCCAACTGCTATCTATATATTAGAGGTGTTGTTGGAACATTATGAAGTATTAATGCTATACTTTGACTTTCTATGTATCTATGGTATTAACTATGTCCTTTAGCCTATTTTTCCCCTTGTTACTATCTCTTCATGTTGTAAAATTACTTCCGCGACCAAGGATGTGTAATGATATGCTAAGAGTCTTGTTTGGGGTCCCTTTGGGTTCCCCATTCGCCGAGTCACGTCTAGGCCCTAGGTCCGAGTCGTGAAAGAAAGTGTAGCTCAGGTTGGTGATGGTAATAAGAAAGTGGTTAGGGAAGTCCACCGGTTAGCTAGGCTAGTAATTAGGTTAAATGAGGTTGAAGATGGAGGTGGTGTGGTTATTGATGGTTCCATATTTTCGTTGGTTCAAGAGGTCAAGTACAAGCAAGACCTTGACCTCGCCTTTCTAGAATTAAAGGCTTTGGTGAAAGATGAAAAAGTGGAGGTTTTCTCCTAAGGGGAGATGGTATCCTTGAGTACCAAGGTAGGTTATGTATACCTAATGTTGATGTAATAAGAGATTTGATCTTTCAAGAGGCACATAATTTGTCCTACTCTATTTATCCCGGTTCTACAAAGATATATAGAGACTTGAATGAGGTTTATTGGTGGAGTGTTATGAAAAGAGATATTTCTAGGTTTGTAGCCAATTGTCACTATTGTCAACAAGTCAAAGCCGAACACCAAAGGTCGAGTGGCTTAGCTGAAGACATAGAAATTCCTACGTGGAAGTTGAAAGAGATCAATATGGATTTTGTGATTGGTCTACCAAACACGAGTAAGCACTTTGATTCTATTTAGGGTTGTTGTTGATAAAATGACAAAACCTACTCACTTTCAACTGGTTAAAATAAATTATGGTGTTGATGATTATGCCAAAATATATATTCATGAGTTGGTCAAGTTGCAAGGGGTGCCAATGTCTATTATTTTGAATGGTGGGTACTCAATTCATTTCTCACTTTTGGAGGTCTTTCAAACAGGGTCTTGTGTTTTGGAGTTCAAGGGTAGTTGGGAATGAATATCTTCTACTCTTTGAGTTTTCTTACAATAATAGCTATCATTCTAGCATTGGGATGGCTCCCTTTGATGCCTTATATGGTAGGCGATATAGGTCCCCGATTGGGTGGTTTGTTATTGGGGAGAATGCTTTATTGGGACTAGATTTTGTCATGGAAGCTTTGAAAAAGTGAGGTTGATAGTGGAGTGGTTGAAGATGACTCAAAGTAGGCAAAATTCCTATGCCAACATAAGAAGAAGAGATCTTGATTTCGAAGTTTGTGATTGGGTATACTTCAAGGTAATACCCATGAAGGGTGTGCTCTGATTTGGCAAGAAGGGAAAGTTGAGCCCAATGTTTGTAGGGCCTTATAGAATTGTGAGAAGAATTGGTAAGGTTGCCTAAAAATTAGAGTTTCCCATGGAGATGAGTATGGTTCATCTGGTCTTCTATGTATCCATGTTGAGGAAGTGTGTAGGTGACCTAAGTTCTATAGAGACATTTGATTTTGTGAATATTTTAGAAGATAACTTGACTTACGAGGATGTCCCAGTGGAAATACTTGATAGGCAAGTGAAAAGGTTGAGAAACAAAGATGTGGCATCCGTTAAAGTCCTTTGAAAGAATCAACAAGTTGAAAGTGCCACATGGGACGTCGAAGCTGATATGAAGAAGCAGTATCCTCATCTATTAAATTCTAATCAAGCTTTAGATAATACTATTTTCCAAATATAGAATCTCCTCTCCTTTGCATGCTATTTCCATGACATTCATGCATGTTTATATGAATTTGCAGTTGCATTATAAGTTGACTGGTGTATGTACTGCATTTTTGTGTATGGTGCATAAACACAGTCCTTAGAGCTTGCTTTAGCACGTTCAGGGACGAATGTGCCCAAGGGAGATATATTGTAAGACCCCACTTATAGAGGTAGGAGACATGCAAGAAGTAAGCTTTGGAAATTTGAAATTATAGTGTTTATGAAGGGGATTTATGACTCGTTAGATAGTGTACGGTCCGTAAATTGGATTCGTAGAATTTGGCTGACCTGATGAAAATTGGGATCTTTCTGAAGTTTAATCTACGACTTATCAGATAACCAGTAAAGTCCTCTATAAGTCATAGATTATCTCATAAAATGAGAATAAGAGAAAAGGGGTCTCTGAAGTTTGGGAAAAGGCCATCAGACGAAACCCCATCTACGGCCCTGTAGAATGCTTTACAGCCCGTAAACGGGGTCTCGTAGAGCTATCAGTCCAAGATTTTAATAGGGGTAAATTTGACCATTCCACTTTTTATAAGTCCAAGCTACAACTACCCCATCTATGTCCCCTATTAGCGTATACACTCCTAATTCACCTCATTCCTCCTTACTCTAAAAACACTCGAAGTCTCAAAATTCTCTCAAGATCTTCAAGGCTTTCACGAAAAGGGTGCAAGCTAGGGATTCGAATCTTCCATCTCCAAACCAGGATTTCTCTGCCATAATCACACAAAGGTATGTGGGTTTGATAGTGGGAACCTTCCTTCCCATAAGTCTAATCAATCATCTTCCCAAACTATATGAGGTTTATAGATTATTTTATGGGCATTTATGAACTCTTGCTTATGATGATATTATTATGCATTATGTATATGATTTCTATTTGAGTTCTTGAAGTAATGATTTTATTATGCTAAAATATTGTTGGTGTTTGAAATTGTGATGGATTCTATGATATTAATGTCAAGTACTTTACGATGTAATCAAAAGCTATAGAAGAACTTGTGGATTTTTATTGCATTTTTAGTGGATTTCATGATACCCAAAAACAAGGGCTTTACTATAATGATGGAGGGTTGAGTTGAACAGCTTTAAATGATTCAATTTTACTCCTTTCTTGTTTCATACTCATAAAATGCATAATTTCACGTTCTTGTTCGTATGCCTACCATATTTAACTAAATCTGCATGACAAGATTTCATATGTTGATGAAAGATTATTGCATGAATTTTAAGACAAGCACGTTACGATAAGTTATGGGCTCCTAAGCTTGTATTGAACTCATGAAAAGTTCCAATGATTTGTAAGAAAAATGTTGATCCCCTATACTACATATCAACCCTCCTGTGAGAAAATCATGTCTACATGAATGGTTCACGCATTATAACTATTCTACTATCATATACTATTTAAAGCTCACTAGAAGGGGTCATATAGGTTACAATCTCTATCTTCATGTTTAAAGCAATGGATACTAGAAGGGCCAAGTCTATGTTATGTTTTTACCCTCTATTATAAGGTATATTCCATGTGTAGGGGTTATGTATTTGAATGAGCTACTCATGCTATCTTATCATGTTTCTACAATTATGCATGTTATGATTAAGCTTATGACCTTTTCATATTTCGTGGGACTAGACCTAGTACCAAAAGAGGCTTAAGGTGGGCGCAAGACCGAAGGGGTCCTTATATAAAGTCTTGGTCTCTTAACTATGTGCCACCATATGTTTATATTATTTTTCCCAAATGGGATTTTATTAGTGGATACAATTGGATGATGTTACCCACTACGTGGGATTATGCGTGATATACCTTGGCATGTAAACCACTCCATTATTTGGTATAGAGTGAATATATGGATTCCAATTAGTAGCTCTCTTGGTATTATATGTTTATTAGGGTCTCTCTACACATATATATGATATATTATGCACGTGTGATCATCTTCATGCATGTTTTAACTTAAGCATTGGTCATACATGTCGTATTGAGCTCATGTCCACTGATAATGATTGTGCATAATGATTATTATATCTTACGTTCCTTATTGCAACACACCCCACATACTTAGTATATTGCAAGTACTAATGCATATTTTTTTCTTACATGATCTAACCATGTAGGGACCAGAGCTCCTGTTCATCCTCTTTCTCATCGTGTCTAGCCAGAATCCTTCGAAGAGTACTATTTGTGAGTCCTCCATTTTGGGGACAACATCTATTTTACTTTCATGCTTTTGTTAAGACTTGCCTATTTTAGACACTTTATCTTCTAAGGGTGAGCCCGACAGATGTCTTGGTGAAACACCCTAAAAAAGTGCTTCGAAAATACCCATAATCATAATTTCTATCTATCTCAAAAGTCATACATGATATCGAAAATTAGACTTCATATCTTGATAAAGGGTAAACATTAAGTGGAGCATAGGTATAACCCCAATTTAGAGGACCCACAGAAAAATAATTTCACGAAAGTTCTAATTACAGTGGCCATCAGCACCGTGGCCGCGATACGCCAAGGGCATGGATCATTGTTGGATTTGCCTATACGATTGGTCTGCATCAGGACTTGATGCAGACCAGTGTATTATTTTCCTTGGTTTATTTCTTTTCAGCTGAAGGGCTTTGGGGTCATAGCCCCATGCATACTTATGCGTGAAAACACCTATACTTAGCCATTCTTCAATTCTATATCACTGAAGACACTCTCAAAACCCTCTCAAAGACTTAACCAAATATTTCGTCCAAATTTAAGTGTCCCAAGCATAATTTCGGATCTCAAGAACTCCATTCAAGCTTTAAGTCTCCTTCAAGTCGACATCAAGAAAACCAAAGTTTGAGGTATGTGAGTTTCATCCATTGGATCCTTTCACCCATATAGTCCAATCTCCCATTTTATGAAAATTACATGTTTTCAAGTTGTATCATCTATGGGTAGCTCTTATTATGAATTTTGATTATAAATTATGTGGGGATCTTATGAAACATTGATTGAATATGCATTTTTATCTATTTCAAGTTCGTAGTTTGAAGTGGTTTAGTCTATTGAGACTATGCATGTTTTGAGCTATCAAACTATGATCTATTATGAGATTTGATGATGAATTTCAAGGTATGTTACATGAGGGTTTTACTATTTGTTGGTGGGTTGATTTACATTTACATTGAGTTTTCTTATATTAGTTCATTCTTGAATTGCATTATTTTGAACTAGCACTACACATCGACCATATGTTTGATAAAATGTCTTCACAAGGATTCTCAAGTTTTTGATGGTCTATTACATGGTTTATAAGTCAAGTGACTTCATGATAAGTAAGGGACTATATGTATGTGTCAAATTCATGAAAAGTATCTATAGTGTTAAGAGTTGACCACACCTTGTTGAGGGATGACATGCCCAATCACCTTGTTGAGGGGGTGACATGCCTCAACCACCTAGTTTGGGAGTGACATGCCTATGCTACCATGTTGAGGGGAAGATACCTTGACCAGCTTTTCAGGGGGTGACATGCCCATACTACCATGTTGAGTGGTAGATAACTTGACCACCTTGTCGGGGAGTGACATGCCCATACTACCACATTGAGGGGTAGATACCTTGACCACCTTGCTAGGGGGTGACATGCTCATACTACCATGTTGAAGGGTAGATACCTTGACAACCTTGTCGGAGGGTGACATGCCTGTACTATCATGTTGAGGGGTAGATACCTCAATCACCTTCCAAGGGGGTCACATGCCTTGTATTCCAAGAAATAGCTTGCATGGTCTATGATTATGGTCTCTTCCCGCACATGTATTACGTTCTATACAAGTCATATAATTTACAAGCATGTTTTACTTCAAGCATTGATCATGCACGCCATATTGAAAATATACTTATCCATTGCTTATGCTTATGCATTTTTATTATATTGGTTTTTGTCTTGTTGCATTGAATCCTACATACTTAGTACATTCAAGCATACTAATGCATACTCTATTCCTATATAATGTTACCATGTAAGAACCGGAGCACCTCTCGATTATCCTCCACGTGTCTAGTTTTGGCATTTCAGAAGATAAGCTTTGGTGATTCCTAAAGTCCGGGGACACTAGCTATGCTACTCTTACTATTTGATTTCTCTTTATGTTGAACACTTGATACTATGAGGGTGAGCTCGGAAAGTGTCTGGGTCCCCGCTCCAATCTATGTTTGAGGTTTATTGGAAAAATTGATGTATTTATGCTTTGAGCTTGACTCGTTAGTATTTTATGATTGTCAAAGACTTCCCTTAGTCTCGTTCCCCTTATTTAGATATCTATGTTTTTATTATGATTCTGCGACCAAGGATGTGCGATTGATATGCTAATAGGCTTGTTTGGGGTTCCTTTAGGTTCCCCATTCGCCGTGTCACGTGTAGGCCCTAGGCTTGGGTCTTAACAAACTTGGTATTAGAGCACTAGATTGTTAAAGGTCTTCAGAACACAACTATGTATAAGAGGCTATGAGGCATTTTAGGAAATGTGTCCTTTCTTCATAATCCATGTCGTGCTTTAGAAGTAAGGTATAGCGTTTTCCTCTAACGAATGGTTTTTTCTATTATACATCGCGCCTATTCCAAGAGGAAGTCTAAGGATAGCCCATCCATCCGAGGAACAACCAGACCCTCCCTCTCCTCAAGCTCCTTAAGATGGGGGAGTGGCCCATGATGAGTTCCGGGATGCTATCACTATGTTTGCCTATGCTATGACCAACCAAATCAACCAACGCGCCCAAGCTCCTCATGCTCATACTCCAGCCTCAATGGTGAGGGATTTTACTATGATGAGTCCACCAAAGTTCCATGGATCGAAGGTGGATGAGGATTCCCAAGAATTCATCGATGAGGTGTATAAGGTGTTATCCATTATGGGGGTTAATTCGGAGGAAAAATCAGAGTGGGCGGCCTACCTACTCAAAGGAGTGTCTCAAATTCGATTCACTCAATAGAAGATGGAGAAGGGGAATGATAATATTATTTCATGGGAGGAGTTAAAAGCTGCATTCCTCAACCAGTTCTTTCGAATCAAGCTAAGGAAGGCTAAAATTATGGAGTTTATGAACCTTAAAAAAGGTTCCATGAGTGTGAGGGAGTATACCCTTAAGTTTAACTAACTCTCCAAGTATGCCCCACAATTGGTTGCCGAGCCAAGGTCAAGGATGAAAAAATTTGTGTCAGGTGTATCTGACTTGATTAGTGAGTAGTGTCGTACCCTCATGCTAATGGGTGATATGGATTTGTCCTGCCTCATGACATATGCCGAATAATTAGAGGGGGAAAATCTTTGAAAGAGAAGAGGTGGTGAGTCCAGGAGGGCTTGCTTTGAAGGTGGATTCCAAAATTCTAAGGATGGCCATTTTCCTCAAGGCCCTCACTTCCAAGGCCAAGGCTCTTTTATTGTTCCTAATAGGAGGTTTTCTAATGACAACCCAAGGTTCCACGGTGGTGATGGTGTAGGGCCTAACCCTATGTGCCAAAGATGTAGTAATAGCCATAAAGGCCCATGTTTGAGGAACTCTAATGCTTGTTATAGTTGTGAAGAAGTGGGTTACAAGGTGATTGATTTTCCTCGTGCTCACAACAAAGGTAGAAATGGTCGTCCATAAGGCCAAGGTGTAAATGCAGGTCAAAAGGGGAGAGGAGGCCAAAAAAGGGGTGCTCCAAGGAAAAATAGATTTTATTCTCTTCAAGGGAGACAAGGGGTAGATGAGGTGCCCGATGTCATCACCGGTACGTCAAAGGTTTTTGATTTTGAAGTATAAGTATTGATAGATATGGGTGCCACTCTTTCTTTTATTACTCCTTTTGTTGCCAAAATGTTTCATGTTAGTCCCAAATTGTTGTGTGAGCCTTATGAAGTGCCCACACCCGTTTGTTAGTCCAATTTTGGTAAAAGAGTATATGAAAATTATCCCATGTTCATTTTACATAGAATCTTGCTTTGTGTTTTTGTTGACTGAGATATGGTGGATTTTGATGTTATTCTTGAGATGGAGTGGTTGCATGCATATTATACTTTTATTGATTGTAGAACCCGATGGGTTAAATTTGAATTTCCTAATGAACCCGTCCTTAAGTGGGAAAGTTGTGATGTGATGGTCAAGGGTAGGTTCATTTTTTGCCTTAAAGCCCAAAAGTTGATTTCTAAGGGTTGTCTCTATAATCTTATGAGGGTTAGGGCTGTTGAACCCAAAGTCCTTCCTATTGATCAGTTCCGATGGTTAATTTCTTGATATCTTTCCCGATGAGCTTCCCAGTATCCCTCCTGAAAGGGAAATAGATTTTGTCATAGATCTCCTTCCCGATACTGAACCCATTTCTATTCCCCCTTACCTTATGGCCCCGGCAGAGTTGAAGGAGCAATTGAGGGATTTGTTCGATAAGGATTTTTATAAGGCCTAGGAAGTCACCTTGGGGTGCACCTAGTGAATAAAAAGGATGATTCCCTTAGAATATGCCCTGATTACCAGCAACTTAATAGAGTCACCATAAAGAACAAGTACCCTCTACCAAGCATTGATGACCTTTTTCATTAACTTCAAAGGTCTAGTCACTTTTTTAAGATTATTCTTCAGTCTGAGTATTACCAAGTGAAAGTAAGGGAGTGTGACATTCCCATGAAGGCTTTCTGAACTAGGTATTGGGGCACTTTGAGTTTGTGGTTGTGTCCTTTGGGTTGACTAATGCACCAGCTCTATTTATGGATCTTAGGAATAGTGTCTTTAAACCATGCTTTGACTTGTTTATGGTGGTTTTTGTTGAAGATATCTTGATCTAATCCCACAATGAGGAGGAGCATGTGCATCACTTGAAGGTGGTGTTGCAAATCTTGAGGGAGGAAAGGTTGTATGCTAAATATGAAAAATGTGAGTTTTGGTTGAAAGAGGTTGCTTTTCTTGGGCATGTGGTGTTGGGTGTTCGCATTAAGGTGGATCCTAAAAAAATGGAGGTGATTAGAAATTGGCCAAGACCTTTGACTTAATTGGACATTAGGAGTTTCTTAGGTTTAGCGGGTTATTACTGGAGGTATGTAAATGGTTTCTCTTCTATTGCTTCTCTCATGACTAAGTTGACCCAAAATAAGGCGAAGCTTGTGTGGACCGATGAGTGTGAAAAGAATTTCCAAACTTTGCAAGATAAGCTTGTTTGCAATCCTATCTTTTCAGTACCAGAAGGGTTGGGAGAGTTTGTTGTATATAGTTATGCCTCGAGAATTGGCTTGGGGTGTGTTTTGATGCAAAGTGGTAAGGTGGTAACATATGCCTCTAGACAATTTAAAGTGCATGAGAAGAATTATCCCACCAATGATCTCAAATTGGCGGATGTGGTACTTTCTTTGAAGATTTGGCGTCACTACTTGTATGGGGTTCATGTTGATGTGTTCACCAACCACAAGTCTCTAATATGTGTTCACCCGAAAAGATCTTAACTTGAGACAAAGAAGGTGGTTAGAGCTCCTTAAGGATTATGATATAAGTGTGTATTATCACCCCCAATAAAGCTAATGTTATGGTCGATGCTTTATGTACGGTGTCTGTGGGTAGTCTAGCTCATGTTAATGTGAGATGTCTAGAGAGGTTCATCGATTGGCTAGATTAGGGATTAGGTTGGATGAGGTTGACAATGGTGGTGTAGTGGTTGTTGATGGTTCCAAATCTTCCTTGATTGAGGAGATAGAGGCAAAACAAGATCTTGACCCCACCTTGATAGAGTTGAAGGCCTTGGTGACTGATGGTAGGGGTTTTCTACCAAGGGAGAGATGGTACCCTTAGGTACCATGGTAGATTGTGTGTGCGAAATGTGGGTTATTTGAAAGAATTAATCTTGAAGGAGGCCTATAATTCATCCTATTACATTAACCCCGGTTCTACAAAGATGTATAGAGACTTTAGGGAAGTGTATTGGTGGAGTGGTATGAAGAGATACATTGCCAATTTTATATTCGGATGTCACGATTGCCAACAAGTGAAAGCCAAACATCAAAGGACGGATGGCCTAGCCCAAGATATAGAAATTCTGACTTAGAAGTGGGAGGAAATCAACATGGATTTCATGGTTGGGTTGCCTAAGACTAGGAAACATTTTGACTCTATTTGGGTTGTTGTGGACAGAATGACAAAGTCAGGTCACTTCTTACCTATCAAAACTACTTATGGTGCCGAATATTATACCAAGTTTTATAAACATGAGTTGGTTAGATTGCATAGGGTGCCCTTATCTTGGTACCAAGGTTAAGCTTAGCACTACATGTCATCCTCAAATGGATGGTCAAGCCAAGAAGACTATCCAAACTCTTGAGCATATTCTTAGAGCTTGTGTTTTGGAGTTTAAGGTAGTTGGGATGAATATCTTTCACCCATCGAGTTTGTTTACAACAATAGCTACCACTCAGGTATTGGGATGGCTCCTTTTGAAGCTCTTTATGGTAGGTGTTATAGATCCTTGGTTGGGTGATTTGAAGTGGGGGGAATAGCTTTGATAGGTTCGGGTTTGGTCATGGAAGCCTTGGAGAAGGTGAGGCTGATTATGGAGAGATTGAAAACAGCCTAAAGTAGACAAAATTCCTACTCCGATGTGAGGAGAAGAGATCTTGAGTTTAAGGTGGATGATTGGGTATACTTGAAAGTCTTACCTATGAAAGATGTGGTTCGATTTGGCACGAAGGGGAAGTTAAGCCCAACGTTTGTGGGTCCTCATAGAGTTTTGAGGAGGATTAGTAAGGTTGCATATGAGTTGGAGTTGCCTAGGGAGATGAATATAGTTCATCCGACCTTCCATAAGTCAATGCTGAGAAGGTTTGTGGGTGACCCAAATGCTATAGTGCCCTTGGATGTTGTGGCTGTTGTAGAAGAGAATTTGACCTATGAGGAGGTACCGATGAAGATTTTGGATAGACAAGTAATGAGGTTGAGAAACAAATATGTAGCTTCTGTGAAGGTCCTTTGGAGAAATCAACAAGTTGAAAGTGCCACATGGGAAACTGAGGCAGACATGAGAAAGTGATATCTGTATCTCTTCATCTCTACTCAAGCTGAAGGTACTAATTTAAGTCCCCCTATATGATTTCAAGTCTTAAGTCTCTGCCTTTACATCATTTTGCATGCATACTTGTCTATGTTGACAAGTTATGGTGATTTTTGACATTCATGTTGAGATTTATGAAATGATATTTAAATGCGTTTGCTGCATTCATGTCGGGCTGAAACCTTAATGATTACTTCTACTATGTATGCTTCTTTGATATTCGGGGACGAATGTTCCCAAGGGGTAGATATTGAAATGCCCCAAAAATGTGCTTCAAAAATGCCCATAGTCGTAATTTTCATATATCTCAAAATCCATTTGCGATATCAAGAATCCAACTTCATATTCTTGAGCAAGGGGCAAAATTGAGTGGGAAATGGGTATAACCCCAATTTTAGAGGACTTGTAGTGAAAAATAATTTTCGAAAAAATTTGAATTCCAATGGCCATTCGCGCCCTGGCCCGATGCGCCAAGGCCGCAGATCAGTGTTGGAGTTGCTTGCGTGATGGGTCCGCATCGTGGACCTAACATCGACCAGTGTATTAATTTCCATGGTTTTTTTCATTTCGGCCAAAGAGCGTCGGTGTCATAGCTTCATGCCCACCTATGCGTGAAAACACCTATACTTAGATATTTTGCAATACTATATCACTCAAGACACTCTCAAAACCCTCTGAAAGACTTAACCAAATATTTCATCCAAATTCAAATATCCCAAGCATAATTCTGGATCTCAAGAACTCCATTCAAGTTTTAAGTCTCCTTCAAGTTGACATCAATAAAACTCAAGTTTAAGGTATATGGGTTTCATCTATTGGGTTCTTTAACCTATGGAGCCCAATCTCCCTTTTTATGAAAATCACATGTTTTCAAGTTGTATCATCTATGGGTATCTCTTATTATGGACTTTGATTATAAATTATGTTGGGGTCTGATGAAATGTTGATTGAATATGCATGTTTATCTATTTCAAGCTTATAATATGAAGTGATTTTGTCTATTGAGACTATGCATTTTTTGAGCTATGAAACTATGATCTATTATGGGATTTGGTGATGGATTTCAAGGTATCTTACATGAGGGTTTTACTATTTGTTGGTGGGTTGACTTACATTGAGTTTTCTCATATTATTTCATTCTTGAATTACATGATTTTGAACTAGTATTACACACCTACAAAGTGATTGACAAAATTTCTTGACAAGGATTCTCAAGTTTCTAATGGTCTATTACATGGTTTTATAAGTCAAGTGACTTTATGATGATTAAGGGATTGTATGTATGTGTTGAATTTATGAAAGGTATCTACAGTATTGTGAGTTGACCACACCTTATTGGGGTTGAGATGCCCAATCACCATGTTGAGGGGGTGACATGCCACAACGACCTTGTTAGGGGGTGACATGCCTATACTACCATGTTGAGGGGTAGATACCATGACCACCTTTTCAGGGAGTGACATGTCCGTACTACCATGTTGACGGGTAGATACCTTAACCACCTTGTCGGGGGGTGACATGCCCGTACTACCATGTTGAGGGGTAGAAACCTTGACCACCTTGTCGGGGATGAGATGTTGTACTATTATACTGAGGGATAGATACCTTGACCACCTTGTCGGGGCTGACATATCTATACTACCATGTTGAAGTGTAGATACCTCAATCACCTTCCAAGGGGGTGACATGCCTTGAATTCTAAATAGTAGCTTGCTTGGTCTATGATTATGGTCTCTTCCCGCACATTTATTACATTCTATACAAGTCGTATGATTTACAAGCATGTTTTACTTCAAGCATCAATCATGCATGTCATATTGATACTAATCCATTGCTTATGCTTATGCATTTTGACTATATTGGCTTATGTCTTGTTGCATTATATCCTACATACTTAGTACATTAAAATGTACTAAACCATATTGTATGCCTATATGATGTTAACATGTAGGAACCACAGAACCTCTCAATCATCCACCACGTGGCTAGTTTAGGCTTTTCGGAAGATAAGCTTCGGTGAGTCCTAAAGTTCGGGGACACTAGCTATGCTACTCTTACTATTTGTTGTCTTTTTATGTTGAACGGTTGATACTATGAGGGTGAGCCCAGAAAGTGTCTTGGCCCCCGATCTAGCCTATGTTAGAGGTGTTTTTGGAATAATTATGTATTTATGCTTTGAGCTTGACTCTTGAGTATTTTATGATTGTCAAAGACTTCTCTTAGTCCTCTTTCCCTTATTTATATCTATATTTGTTTGATTATGCTTCTGCGATCAAGGATGTGTGATTGATATGCTAAGAGGCTTGTCTGGGATTCCTTCGGGTTCCCCATTCGCCGTGTAACATCTAGGCGTAAGGCTTGGCTCGTGACACTTCGCCCCTGTTCCACTCATATTAGATGTATTGTTGTATATGGAAGTTTATGTATCAAGTTTGACTCCTATTATCTTTATGTAATTGTGAAGACTTCCCTTAGCCCCTAGTTCCCTCTATGCTTCTTGTATGTTGTTGATGTGGTGGAAGTCCTAAGTCCCTAAATATCCCCATAGCATGAGCCATACTTGTTTTACCCTTAGACTTATTTTTTATGTGATTCATGCTTTTGCGCTATATGTTTATTGATCTTTTATATTTTTGCAAAAACCAAGGATGTGTCATGTATGCTTAAGAGGCTTCTTTGGGGATCCTTCGGGGTTCCTATTCGCCGTGTCATGTCTAGGCCCTCGGCTTGGGTTGTGATATTTTCTTTCAGTGAATTTTTTCAGCCTTTTTCTCAGTCTTCTCTGTGCATCTACTCAAACTAGATAGAAAAAATTAGGGGGTTACAAGCTCTATGTAGACATTATTCTCTATTATTTTGTTTAAGTGTTTTATTTATAACATTCCCTCAGTATCACGAGAAATTTCTTCATAACATTCCCTCAGTATCACGAGAAATTTCTTCATTTTATTATCTTGATTACAACATGAGTGAGTATATTTTTTCTTTCATTATATTAGTACCATACTAAGAATTGGCCTATAATAATGACCACCTTAAACTCTCCAGACACTTTACATTAGCCTCTTAACAACAATTTCTAGTAGAGTATGAATTATTTGCATTTCCATATTAGTTTACTTTAATCAATTGTTACTCATTGGGAAATTTTCTCATTATTTTTTCATTGGGAAATCAAATCATAAAGTGTTAATTCATTCGACTTCACGCACGCATGCGTGCGCGCGCGCGCGCGCACACACACACACACACACACACACATATATATATATATATATA
>JAABOM020125400.1:0-21888 GCA_011800125.2 Solanum clarkiae | reverse complement strand
GTTTTTATTGGTTTCCTAATTATCCGTAAAATTAGGTGGCGACTCTATTTTCTTTAAAATTTCAAAAATTGGTTTTAGCTTAAATAAATTGAGTTTTAAACTGATTTTTGATTTTTATTATAAAAAAAGCCATATTTCAGCGTAACAGAGTCCATACTCAAAGTTTATTTAAAAAATTTAAATGTTAAAATTTAGATATAAATTATGTTTCTATAATATGTAATAGTAACACTAATACCATTTAATATTGTCCAATTGCTATTTGTTTTGATATTTTTAAATTATAATTTAATTTAAAAATTTATAAAAAAATATATTTGTAAAAATGTGGCTGACCTAACAAGGTCCATAATCCACGCACTGATGGGCTAAGCTTGTTGTTTTCTGGCCCACAAAAAAAAAGGTCAGCTCGACTTAGCCCGTCAAACTTCAAAGTCTGTATGAGCTAACCCGGATAAGGTGGGGCAGCATGTATTGACAACTCTACTTAAATTCAATAATCTTTAATTAAAGAAATATTAAATTTAATATTAATATCTAAAATGTTCTACGTAACACATTTTTTAAGCTAAATTCAGACACCCACTTTTTTAATTCATCCGCTTGATCTACTACAATGTTAAAATTCAAAAGTTCTATTGTTCATCCACGTTGGAAAAGTTCACCATTCAAATCTCGTTTGAACTAATATTTCACTTTTATTCCAATAATTCTTTGTTATTATACTGATTTCCTGAATTTATAAATTAAAAAAGAAAAAAAAATTAAAATTCCAAAGTAGAAAATTCATGTCAAGAACTACTTTCTCAGTTGATTCAAGCAATCTAACAATGTAAATAGATTTTGTACTAAGCTATTTTCTGTCATATTTTATAGAAAATATAAACATGAAAATTTAGTGTAAAGGATCATTAATAAAGCAACTAATATTTTTGGATTTTTTAAAACATTTTTCTTTAGAAAATGAGTTTTTTAGCTCGACTCGAATAAGCATGTTGATTTATGAGGTGTAACACTCCATGAAATTATCGAAATACCCCTAGAATGAAATCGTACGCATAAGCGTCTTCCCAAGCTCCAATGGAAAGTCCGAAATCGAATTTGCAATCAAAATGAAAAATGAAGTCGAAAAATGATCTCAACCCGATTTTAGAGCAATCGAGTCAAGAAATATTTTTTCGTAATTAAATCTAAGACAATGTAAGTGCGCGCCCAGGGCGCGATGAACCTGGGGCACGGACCTACACTTGAGATTTTTCTTAAACTTCCTGGAAAGAATGTGTTCTGAGAAATTCATGAAATACCCATGTCCGCGCACCAGGCTCTTCGCAGACATGGTATTTTGAGATCAAATTTTACTCTTTTAATTTAGGAAGGGCACTTTGGTCATTCCCCAACCCCTCCTAAGTCAATAAAAGAGTGTAAGGGATCTTTTACTTCAAGCCAAGTCCAAAGAATTTCTAGCAACTAAATTTCTTTTGAATCGATAGAAGGGTCAATTTCAAATGATCATATCTTCTAAAGTATGATGAGTTAGGTGACCCATAATATATGAAATAGAAGATATTCGAATAAGCTTTCCGACGCATCTAATTTCGCGTTAATCAGAGTTTGACGTAGAACGTTATAACTATTTTAGTGAAGGAGTGTAGAGCTGTCTGAAGGTCTGCGCCCGGAGCGCGTTGATGACCTAGTGCGGACCCTTACTGGATAAGCTAAATTATGTTTTTTCTTCTTCTTTTGAGGGTATTTTCATCTTAAAACCTTTTAAGCTCTAATTTAAGGTGTCAAAATGCATAAAATGTTAGTTTTTATAAATAAGAACCCTCTCCTTCACTCTTAAATATGAACGCTCAAGAATCATCAAGAAAGTCATCAAGTTAGGATTTGTTTACAAGATTCATCCTCAAGGTAAGTTATTATTTAGAGATTTTAATATATCCGACTCAAATTTCTTCAACTATTCATGAATCCACAATAGAAATCTTAAACCATAATCTAAAGTTTCAAGAAACGAATTCAAGAATTCTAAGAAATGATTTCTTGATTCTTTTTTTTTTCAAGAATAAGGATTCTTCATCAAGAACTCTAAAGATTTCAAGTCAAGAATTCAAGAATCTTCTTCAATTCTTCCAAGAACTAATCTCTAAGGTTTGTAAGGCGCTCAAAAGTTATTCTACTATTATTTTAGTATCCTTAACTATTAGTTTCTACCCAAGATCATGATTATGAGTTGAGATCAAAGTTTCCTCTATTACTAGTGAATTTCATCAAATTACTGTTCATGCAATTTTTTTCTTGATAAGAATCATGACTTTTGCTGATTTTATTATAATCTTAAGATATATTTATGATTATGGTTGAAATTATGAGAATCCTATGTCTATTTCATGAAAAGTTATCATAAAAACCGTTTTGAGTGAAGATTCAAAAGTATTTGAAGCTTTTGTGTTTGCAAGATATCTGAGAAATAAAGATCATGTTGAAATACCTTGCATTGATACAACTTTTAAACAAAGAAAAGAGTTGAGTTGAGAAAAATTTAAGAAAATATAAGTTGGGCTAAGTCCCAAAAGATCAAAGAGACATTTAGAGAACTCTTACATTTAAAGTTATGAGCACTATAAAAGTTATTTTAGGAGTAGTATTGAGCACCTATATGAGTGAGAGTAATAATAATAACTTGAACTCATAAACTACATAGTCAAGTAAGATAGGATTGTACCAAGGTACAATTCCTCACTTGTCACAGAGATGGCCCAGTTTTGGAATGGATCCACTCCGCTAGTTTTCGTTTCTTACCCCGGCAAAGTATGGTACAGCTCTGGCAGCGTGGGCAAGATGGTACAGCTCTGGCAGCGTGGGCAAGATGTTGTATCATCACTAAGCTTATAGTGATGATTGTCGGTTAGAGAAACTCCCTAACAAGTAATGTTTATTACTTTACACACCATGATTTATCATATCTTTGTTCAAGTATTTCTCTTTATTATGTTGCATAATAAGTTGGTTGAGCTATTTGTAGAGCTAAGTATTTGAGTTTTATATTTTTATATATTTTTTATGCTCATGAATGCATTAAAATAAGTATTTCTTTTATATTGAGTTGCACCTTGAAATGAGTTTAAAAATATATCTTTTACTTGCATGACATACTTTTGTCTATTAAGCTATCTCAAAGTTCAGTTTTTAAGTGAGTGTCCTATCCTCACTACTTTTTGGCCATCTTACATAACGTATATTCCACGTACTAACGCGTTGGGTGCTGCATCATTTTATGATGCAAATGGTGGTATCCATTAGCAGATATTCAACGAGACAGTTCCCATCAGCAGTCGGTGGGGCCTCTTTGCATCTAGAGTAGCTCAGGAGTCTTTATTTCTTTGTATTTATTTTAGTTGAGGTACCTACGAGCCTATTCCGGTGCCTTGATCAGAGTCAGCACTATAGAGGCTTCATAGACTAGAAAGATATTGTTCAAGTTGTTTCTTTGAAATTGTTTGAAGGATTTTGAGTTTAGTTGTATATATTACTATTGTATCTTTAAGTTCATGAATTTTGAGCTCATTCTAGTTCATTACGTTATTAATGTCTTTCGTAGAGTAAGTTAACCAGGCCAAGTGATTCACTTGGGACCAAAAATGATTTTCGAGTGCCAGCCACGAAGAGGGTGTAGGCTTGGGGCGTGACAAACTTGGTATCAGACCATAGAGTTCAAGTGTCCTAAGGAGTCTATGAAGCCATGTCTAGTGGAGTCTTGTTTATAGGTGTGTTGTGCACCACACTTCATAAGCAGGAGACTATAGAACATTAGGAAAAGTTTCCTTTGCTTCATATTCTTATTCGTGCGATAGAGTTAAACTCTATGGAAAACTCTCTTTTAATTCATGCTTACACCTTTACATAATTGTCATCATACTCCCAAGAAGAGCTGATGAATAAAAGGGAGAGATAGTGAGAGTGATAGCTCATTGAGGCTTGTAGTTAAAGTTATGTATCCACTAGGTATGTAATGGGGTGAAGAGCGATTGCCATAAGTTTGATGAAAGAGTCGAACGTATCCATGATTTTCATGATGAGGTATAGAGTAAGAGTTATTGTTAGAATATGATAGAGCGTGCTCAAACTAGAAGGAAGTTATGTTGATGTGTTGTAGTATGCATACTATTGAGGGTGAAGTGTAAATGTTGAATAGGGAAAAAAGTACTTTCAATGTGATAGATCTAAATTAGGATTATGATTTTTAAGTGAGAGTTCATGAGACTTATCAAGTCATGAGCTTAGTGAGATAAGGAGATATGATTGAATAAGTGAGTGGTACAGAGTTATGAGAAAGGGATATGTTGATTAATACTCGCTCAGAATAAGTGAGTGGTAGAGAGTTATTAGGAAGGGATGTGTTGATTAATACTCGCTCAGAGGTTTTAGTGGCCTTATTTTCCCTAAATTCTTACATAGTAGTTGTAAGTTAGCATTAAAGAGGTATGAGATATATGCACATGTTAGTGATAGACCCTAAGCTTAAATTTTGGGGAGTGATGTGAAGAGGGAGATAGCATGATGATAGTGATAGTCCTTATTAGAGATTTGACCTAAGAGTCTTGATGTAGTGTGTGTTCAATGATTAAGATATTGACTGGTAAGGAATGTGGTGCTAGGAGTAGAGTAGAGGCACCCCTTAGTTGGAGATAGTAAACTAAGGGAGAAGTACTAGAAAAGAGGAGGTTAGATTATAAGGGTTGTGGAAAGTGGCTATGTATGCCATAAGAATAGCAAATGTAGAGAGATTCCCATAGAGAGATAAAGGAGTTAAGAGTGATATCGTTGAAAAGAGTCTGAGTGGCTAGTTATATATATGCGACTATAGCATAATAGAAGAGTTTAAGATGTTCTTGGGGGTAGTGATTCCTTGACCGAGTGGAGGTATATGCTTACCGCCCAGTAGAGAAAATTTATTCTCAAATCTATAGAGAAGACCTTGAGAGCTAAGGGGGAGATGAAGAAGTGGTAAACCAGAGTAGATCTCGAGTTTTTATCGAGATGGGCTGATCAAGATGAGATATCAATTCTTTTCCATCTCATATAGTCCTAATGCTTCAATTGAGGTAACATTTCATTCCAGTCTGGTGTATGACTGCCATGCCTATGGCCTAGTCCTATGCACCACTTGATGATTGTTATTCATGTCAAATTGTGAGGATGAAAAGTGATGACTTCATTTTATAATTTTGATTTGACCTCATGGATCTAAGGGTTTCCAGCACTATGTTGAAGGAGATATGACCTGAGTTTTACACTATGTATAGTTCTGTAAAAGAGTGAATTTTGATAGACAAGGGAGATTGTACTTTGTTATGAATTTCTTCAGATAAGATTTTTCGATTGAATCATGCTAATGATCTATGTTCCAAGCCCTTCGAGTAATCTAGCTTTCCTGTCTTGATATAGACGAGTTATGGGGGATGAGAGTGAATGAGTGCTCCTGAATTGTAATAATGGAGTTAAGTTCCTATCTTCGAGTTGATGTTCCTTTTGAGCTTCTGCGTACTTGAGTATGCAAGTCCTTGATAGTATTCACACCTAATAATGTTGTTAGAGATAAAGTTTAAACT
This sequence comes from Solanum clarkiae, assembly GCA_011800125.2. Lineage (NCBI taxonomy): Eukaryota > Viridiplantae > Streptophyta > Magnoliopsida > Solanales > Solanaceae > Solanum > Solanum clarkiae. The sequence continues at coordinate 16,276 of JAABOM020125400.1, read as the reverse complement.
CTAGAGATTGTGTCGATATCTATTCATGAGAATGAGTATTCAAGCAACTAAGTACTTGAGTTCTTGATGATATTCATGCTTATTTTATATGGAGAGGTAATAGTTTGAGGTTTCGCCAAGGGGGAGATTAAGAGCTGTAGATAGGTAAGAGTATGGTGGTGTGACTTTGAGTGAGAACTCATTGGATGGTGGAGGTAGAAGTGATAAGTGGGCTTGAAAATTCTAAGGTATAGTTAAAGTAGTTAGAGTGATAGGCTTGAATTTTTTGTTGTTATGCGAGTATCGATGATAGACTATTGAAGAATTCTTAATGAAGGTTCTAGAAAAAAATAGTGAAGTAGTTAAGAGGATTAGTGATCTTTTAATGAAAGCTTTAGAATTGAGTATTGAGGATTAGCTTTGTATGAATATGATCATTGCGTGAATAGCACCTTGAATCTTAGAAGTAGGCTTAAATATAAGAGGAGGAGGTGGTTAGATGGAAATTTGAGTAAGAGCTATAAGCTTAAGTTGATGGAGTAGAGTGCCATGAAAGGGAGTACAACTGAGGTGGAGAGTTGAGCTCGAGAGTGTCCATAAAGTCTTGTATATCACAATGGTCCCATTCTCGATTAGATTTGATGATTTACTACTTGAGTTCAAAAAATTGATTTTTGAGGTGCCTAAATGATTCGAGTTGTTTGGTTTCTAATGTTCCATTCGTGCCTACCAGTAAGGATGTCTAAGGTACAAAATAAGAACCTTAGGGGATAGGTTGTAGGACTTTAACTAACTTACGGGGTAGCACAAGGTGACTTTGAATTAGGTTTGACTTTGGTAAGAGTAAGCAACAAGCCTTAGGCCGTGACGAGAGTTATGAGATGCAGATGATGATGCCCTGTAATGAGTTGAGTTTTCTACTCTTGAGTCGATGTTCACCCATGAGTTGGAGTATTTGAGTAATTAAGTTCTTGATGTGTATATTCCCGAGTCTTAATAGAGACTATTAAGATCAATGAGGAGTCGAGAGTTTGATTTATTGAGTGAGTATTGCGATTAGTCTTGAGTTTATTCTTGCCTTATTACCACCTCTATTCATCATTCGAGGACGAATAATCTAAGGTAGAGATAATGTAACACCCTGTGAAATTATCAAAATTTTTCTATAATGGAATCATTCGTATAACGTATCTTCCCAAGCTCCAATGGAAAATCTGAGACCGAATTTGCGATCAGCATGAAAAATGTAGTGGAAAAATGGTCTCGATCCGATTTTAGGGCAACCGAGTCGGAAAATAATTTTTCATAATTAAATCTAGGTAGCGTGAGTGCGCGCCCAGGGAATGACGTGCCTAGGGCGCGAACCGACACTTGAGATTTTTCTAAACTTCCTGGAAAGAATGTATTTTGAGAAATTCGCGAAATACCCATGTCCTTCCCCAGGCGCATCGCGGACGTGGTATTTTGAATTAAATTTTATTCTTTTAATTTGACAAGGGAACTTTGATCATTCCCCAACCCCTCCTAAGTCAATAAACGAGTATAAGAGATCTTTTACATCAAGCCAAGTCCAGAGAATTTCTAGCAATTAAGTTTTCGTATGAGTCGATAGAAGGGTCAAATTCAATGATCATATCTCCTAAAGTATAATGAATTAGGTAACCCATAATATATCAAAACGAAGATCTTTGAATTAGCTCCCTAACACATCTAATTTTGCATTAATCAGAGTTCGGAGTAGAAAGTTATGACCATTTTAGTAAAGGAGTTTAGAGATGTCTGAAGGTACATGCCTGGAGCGCGTCGCGGACCAAATGCAGACCCTTACTGGATAGGTTAAATGACATTTTTTCTTTTTATTTTGAAGGTACTTTCATCCTAAGACCTTCGAGGCTCTATTTAAGGTCCCAAAATGCATAAAACGTCAGTTTTCATAATTCAGAACCCTCTCCTTCACTCTTAAACGTGAATGTTTAAGAATCATCAAGAAAGTCATCAAGTTAGGATTTGCTTACAAGATTCATCCTCAAGGTGAGTTATTCTTCAGAGATTTCGATCTACCCAACCCGGATTTCTTCAACTATTCATGAATCCATAATAGAATCTTAAATAATAATCTAGGGTTTCAAGAAACGAATTTGAAATTTCAAGAAAAGATTTCTTGATTCTTTTTTTCTTTCAAGAATCAGGATTCTTCATCAAGAACTCTAAAGATTCCAAGTCAAGAATTCAAAAATCTTCTTCAATTCTTCTAAGAACCAATCTCTAAGGTACGTAAGGCCCTCCAAAAGTTATTCTACTATTATTTTAGTATCATTAACTACTAGTTTCTACCTAAGATCAAAGTTTTCTCCATTACTAGTGAATTTCATGAAAATACTGTTCATGTAATTTTTTTCTTGATAAGAATCATGACTTTTACTGATTTTATTATCATCTTACGATATTGAGACAAGATTTACGGTTATGGTTGAAATTATGAGAACCCTATGTCTATTTCATGAAAAGTTATCATAACAATAGTTTTGAGTTAAGATTAAGAAGTATTTGAAGCTCTTGTGTTTGCAAGATATATGAGAAATAAAGATCATGTTGAAATACCTTGCATTGATACAACTTTTAGACAAAGAAAAGAGTTGAGTTGAGCAAAGTTTAAGAAAATCTAAGTTGGGCTAAGTCCCAAAAGATCAAAGAGACATTTTGAGAACTCTTACATTTAAATTTGAGCATTATACAAGTTATGTTGGGAGTAGTATTGAGCACCGATATAAGTGAGAGTAATAATAATAACTTAAACTCATAAACTATGTAGCTAGCGTAGGATAAGATTGTACCGAGGTACAACTCTTCACTTGCCACTGAGATGACCCAGTTTTGGAATGGATCCACTCCCCTAGTTTTCAATCCTTACCCTGGCAAAGTATGGGTCAACTCTGGTATCATGGACAAGATACTGTATCATCACTAAGCTCATAGTGGTGGTTGGCGGTTAGAGAAACTCTCTAAGAAGTAAAGTTTATTATTTTATAAGTTGAGATTTATCATTTCTTTATTCAAGTGTTTCTCTCTATTATGTTGCATGTAAATTGAGTTGAGCTATTTATATAGCTAAGTATTTAAGTATTACATTTTTATATATTTATTTGTGCTCATGAATACATTAAAGTAAGTATTTTTTTTATATTAAATTGTACCTTGAAATGAGTTTAAAAATATATATTTTACTTGTATGACATACTTTTATCTATTAAGCTATCTCAATGTTCAGATTTTAAGTGAGTATCCTATCCTTACTACTTTTTTCCATCTTACATATCTCCCATTCCACCTACTGACACCTTGGGTACTGTATCATTTTATGACACAGATTTTGGTATCCACGTTAGCAGACGTTCAGCGAGACAATCTCAATCTGCAGTCAATGAGGCCTCTTTGCTTCCAGAGGAGCTCGGGAGTCTTTATTTCTTTGTATTTATTTTAGTTGAAGTACTCATGAGCCTATTTCGGTGCCTTGATCAGAGTAAGTACTTCGAAGGCTTCATAGATTAGAAAGATATTGTTCAAGTTAGTTCTTTGAAAATGTTTGAAGGATTTTGAGTTAAGTTGTATATATTACTATTGTATCTTTAATTTCATGAATTTTGAGCCCATTCTTATTTATTACGGTATTAATTTCTTTCGTAGAGTAAGTTAGCTAGGCCAAGTGGTTCGCTTGGGACCAGAAATGGTTTTCGAGTGCCGGCCATATCCAGGGTGTAGGCTTGGGGCGTGACAAATTTGGTATCAGAGCACAGAGTTCAAGTGTCCTAGAGAGTCTATGAAGTCGTGTCTAGTAGAGTCATATTTATGGGTGTGTTGTGCACTACACTTCATAAGCAAGAGGCTATAGGACATTAGGAAAAATTCCTTTTCCTTCATATTCTGATTCGTGCGATAGAGTTAAACTCTATGACAAACTCTCTTTTAATTCGTGTGTTATGCGTTTACACAATTTTGATCATACTTCCATGAAGAGCCGATGAAGAAAAGGAAGAGATAGTGAGAGTAATAGCTGATTGAGGCTTGTAGTTAAAGTTACATATCCACTTAGTATGTAATGGGGTGATGAGTCGATTGCCATAAGTTTTATGAAAGAGTCATAAGTATCCCATGATTTTCATGATGAGGTATAGAGTAAGAGTTATTGTCAGAATATGGTAAAGCGTGCTCAAACTAGAAGGATGTTATGTTGATGTGTTGTAGTATGTATACTATTGAGGGTGAAGTGTAGATGTTGAATAGGGAAAAAAGTATTTTCATTGTGATAGACCTAAATTAGGATTTTGATTTTTAAGTGAGAGTTCATGAGACTCATCGAGTTATTAATTTATTCAGATAAGGAGATATAATTGAATAAGTGAGTTGTATAGAGTCATGAGTTAGGGATGTCTTGATTGAATACTCGCTGTGAGGTTTTAGTGGACTTATTTTCCCTAAAGTTTTACATAGTAGTTACAAGTTAGCAGTAAAGAGGTGTGTGATAGATGTACATGTAAGTGCGAGACCCTGAGCTTGAATTTTGAGGAGTGATGTGAAGAGAGAGATAGCATGATGATAGTGATAGTCCTTGTTAGAGATTTGACCTAAGAGTCTTGTTGTAGTATGTGTTCAGCGATGAAGATGTTGTCTGGCAAGGAATGTGGTGCTAGGATTAGCGTAGAGGCAGCCCTTAGATGGAGATAGTAATTTAAGGGAGAAGCACTTGAGAAAAGGAGGTTAGATTGTAAGGGTTGTGGGAAGTGGTTATGTACACCATAAGAATAGCAAATATAGAGAGATTACCATAGAGACAGAAAGGAGCTAAGAGTGATATCTTTAAAAAGAATCTAAGTGTCTAGTTATATATATGCAACTATAGCATAACAAAAGTGTTTAAGATATTCTTGGGGGTAGTGATTCCTTAACCGAGTGGAGGTATATGCTTATCGCCAAGTAGAGAAAATTAATTCTCAAATCTAGAGGGAGGACCTTGAGAGCTAAGGGGGAGTTGACGAAGTGATAAACCAGAGTAGATCGTGAGTTTTCGATAGAGTTAAGCTGATCAAGATGAGATATCAATTCTTTTCCATCTCATATAGTCCTTATACCAGGTTAATCATTATGTTTAGGTGTTGCTTGGTTTTGGGATCTGGTAGGGTAGTTTAGCAGAGGTCCTTCTGTGTTCACAGTCTGTGTTTGTGTTCGTGTTTGTGTTTGTGTGTGTTTGTGTTTGTGTGTGCATATTATCATTCTTTTCATTTTTACATACTTTTTGACATATCTAGTTTCTTCTCTGCTTTTGGGTTTGAGATGAGGGTTTTTGAGAAACAGCCTCTCTACTTCTATGAGGTAGTGGTAAGGTCTGCGTACAGCACGCCCTCCCTAGACCCCACTTGTGGGATTCGACTAGTATGTTGTTGTTGTTGTTGTTGTTGTTGTATAGTCCTTATACTTTAGTTGAGGTAACATTTCATTCCAGTCTAGTGTTTGAAGGCCATGCCTATGGCTTAGTCCTATGCACCACTTCATGATTGTCATTTATGTTCAGTTGTGATGATGAGAGCGATGAATTCATTCAGTAATTTTTTATCTTACCTCATGGATCTAAGAGTTTCTAGTCCTATGTTGAAGGAGATATGACCCGAATTTCAAACTATGTATATTTCCGTGAAAGAGTGAATTTTGATAGACGAGGGAGACTGTACTTCTTATGAATATCTTCAGATATGAATTATTTATTGAATCGTGCTATTGATCTCCATTCCAAGACCTTTGAGTAATCCACCTTTCCTGTTTTGATAAAAGTATTGATGATAGTAGATGAGTTACGGGAGATGGGAGAGAATGAGTGCTCCTGAATTGTAATAATGGAGTTGAGTTTCGATCTTTGAGTTGATGTTCCTTTTGAGCCTCTGCGTACTTGAGTATTCAAGTCCTTAATAGTATTCATTCCTAATAATGATGTTGGAGATAATGTTTAAACTCTAGACATTATGTCGAAGTCTATTCATTTGAATGAGTATTCGAGCAACTGAGTATTTGAGGTTTTGATGATATTCATGCTTATTTTACATGGAGAGGTAGTAATTTGAGGTTTCGCCAAGGAGAGATGAAGAGTAGTAGATAGGTTAGAGTATGTTGGTGTGACTTTGAGTGAGAACTCATTGAACTGTAGAGGTAGAAGTGCTAAGTAGGCTTGAAAATCCTAAAGTATAGTTGAAGTGGTTAGAGTGATAGGCTTGAATTCGTAGTTATTATTATGGGAGTATCGACAATAGACTATTGAAAACTTCGTAATTAAGGTTCTAGAAAATAATAGTGAAGTAGTGAAGAGGACTAGTGATCTTTTAATGAAAGCTTCAGAATTGAGTATTGAGGATTAGCTCTGTATGAATATGGTCATCGCGTGGATAGCACCTTGAGGCTTAGAAGTAAGCTTGAATGGAAGAGGAGGAGGTGGTTAGATGGAAATTTGAGTAAGAGCTATAAGCTTAAGTTGATGGAGTAGAGTGCCATGAAAAGAAGTACAATTGAGGTGGAGAGTTGAGCTCGAGAGTGTCCATAGAGTCTTGCATATCATGATGGTCCCATTCTTGATTAGAATTGATGATTTACTACTTGAGTTCAGATAATTGATTTTTGAGGTGCCTAAGTCATTCGGGTTGTTTGGGTTCTAATGTTCCACTCGTGTCTGCCAGTGAGGATGTCTAAGGTATAAAATAAGAACCTTAGGGGATAGGTTGTAGGACTTTGACTAACTTAGAAGGTAGCATAAGGTGACTTTGAATTAGGCTTGACTTTGGTAAGAGTATCCAGCGAGACTTAGGCTATGACGAGAGTTATCAAGGTGAGAAGAAGGAAGAAAAGAGGCCGTGCGTGCAAATGGCTACTACTTGAATTCAAGAATTTGAAAAGAGGGCAACCAAACAAGGTCCTTACTCATTAAGGGTAAAATTGTAAAGAAAATATCTTCTTTTATTTACTTAGTATAAATAGCTTTATTTTATCCTTACTTTTGTAGATGGACATTGTTTTAGTAATAAATGTTGTAATATCCCTCCGGGTCATTTTTACTGCATTATTCCTTTTTTTCCATTTAGAGCGTCCTTATAGCAACCCTAGGTCATTTATGAAAAAGTCCCAAGGGATGTCTTATGGAGGTGTCTAGAGGAGAAAGGTATCCCAGTGGCATATATCAGGGTGATTAAGGACATGTACGATAGAGACAAAACTCGAGTGAGAATGGTGGGAGAAAACTCAACGTATTTTCCTGTTGAGATGGGACTCCACCAAGGATCTGTGTTGAGCGCTTTCTTATTTGCCTTGGTGATAGATGAGCTGACGCGATCTATCTAGGAGGAGGTACCATGGTGTATGCTATTTGTAGACAAGATAGTACTGATTGATGAGACTCGAACTAAAGTTAATGATAGGTTGGAGGCCTAGAGACACGCCTTGGAGTCCAAAGGATTTAAATTGAGAAGGACCAAAACTTAATACTTGGAGTCCAAATTCAGTATTCAGAGGGATGTAGCTAACTAGGATGTGAGGTGTGCCACTCAACCTATCCCTAAGGGGGAAAACTTTAAGTATCTGGGATCCATCATCCAGAGTAGTAACGATATCGATGATGATGTTACACATCGTATTGGGGCAGCATGGTCTAAATGGAGGCTTGCCTCTGTAGTATTGTGTGACAAGAAGATACCACCTAAACTCAAAGGTAAGTTTTACAGAGTGGTGGTTAGACCAGCATTGCTGTATGGGGTAGAGTGTTAGCCAATTTAAAAGGCACATGTTCAGAAGATGCATGTCGCAGAGATGAGGATGTTGAGATGGATGTGTGGCCACACCAGGAGTGACAAGGTTTAGGAATGAGACCATTTGGGAGAAGCTAGAGGTGGCCCCGGTGGCCGAAAAGATGAGGGAAGCGAGACTACCATGGTTTGGACATGTGCAAAGCAGGAGTACTGATGCTCCTGTTAGGAGGTGCGAGAGGTTGTCTTTGGGAGCTACACGGAGGGGTAGAGGTAGACCGAAGGAATACCGGAGGGAAGTAATTAGACATGATATGGTGGAACTTGATCTCACCAAAGACATGACATTAGATAGGAAGAAGTGGAGGTCGCAAATTAGGGTAGTAGGCTACATTGGTAGGGTTAGGTGGGGTATAGTAGGGTTAGGGGGAGGGTATGCGTGTTTTTTTTTGTGTGTGTGTATGTATTATATTATGCGTTAGTTTTATTGTAATTACATACTGCCTTGTGTTATGTATTATTTGTCGATCTAGTCGCTCTTTTTGTTCCTTCCCTTTCCTTTTGTCATATCTAGTTCTTTATGCTTTTAGGTTTTGAGATGAGGGTCCCCAAGAAATAACCTCTCTACTTCTGTTAGGTAGTGGTAAGGTCTGCGTACACTTTACCCTCCCCAGACTAGACTTGTGGGATTTTACTGGGTATGTTGTTGTTGTTGTTGTTGACATAGATAGCTCGGTCGCCTGGTCATTCATTTGGATGTTGTGCAGTTTTTCAAACAAGCCGCAGATGATGATGCCCTCTAATGAGTTGAGTTTTTACTCTTGAGTCGATGTTCACCCATGAGTTGGAGTATTTGAGTAATTAAGTTCTTGATGTGTATATTCCTGAGTCTGAATAGAGACTATTAAGATCGATGAGGAGTCGAGAGTTTGATTTATTAAGTGAGTATTGTGATGAGTCTTGAGTTTATTTGTTCCTTATTACCACCTCTATTAATCATTCGAGGATGAATGATCTCAAGGGGGAGATAATATAACACCCCATGATATTGTCGAAATACCCCTAGAATGGAATCGTGCGTATAACACATCTTCCCAAGCTCCAATGGAAAATCCGAGATAGGATTTGCGATCAACATGAAAAATGGAGTAGGAAAATGGTCTCGATCGATTTTAGAGCAACCAAGTCGGAAAATAAATTTTCATAACTAAATCCAGGACAGTGTGAGTGGGCGCCCAGGGCGCAATAGGCGCATCGCGGACATGGTATTTTGAGATCAAATTTTATTCTCTTAATTTGAGAAGGGCACTTTGGTCATTTCCCAACCCCTCGTAAGTCAATAAACGAGTATAAGAGATCTTTTACATCAAGCCAAATCGACAGAATTTCTAGCAACTAAGTTTTCGTATGAGGTGATAGAAGGGTAAATTCAAATGACCATATTTCATAAAGTATAATGCATTAAGTGGTCCTTAATATATCAAATCAAAGATATTCAAATTAGCTTTCCAACGCATCCAATTTTGAGTTAACCAGAGTTCGGAGTAGAAAGTTATAAGTATTTTAGTGAAAGGTGTGTATAGTTGTCTGAAGGTCTGCGCCCGGAGCACATCTCTGACCTAATGTGGACCCGTATTGGATAAGTTAAATGACATTTTTTCTTTTTATTTTGAGAGTACTTTCATCCTAAAACCTTTGGGGGTCTATTTAAGGCCCCAAAACATATAAAACGTCAGTTTTCATAATTAAGAACCCTCTCCTTCACCCTTAAACATGAATGCTCAAGAATCATCAAGAAAGTCATCAAGTTAGGATTTGCTTTCAAGATTCATTCTTAAGGTTAGTTATTCTTTATAGATTTCAATCTACCCAACCCGTATTTCTTCAACTATTCACGAATCCATAATAGAATTTTAAATCATAATCTAGGGTGTCAAGAAACGAATTCAAGAATTCCAAGAAAGGATTTCTTGATTCTTTTTTTTTTTCAAGAATCAGGGTTCTTTATCAAGAACTCTAAAGATTCCAAGTCCAGAATTCAAGAATCTTCTTTAATTCTTCTAAGAACTACTCTTAAGGTATGTAAGGCCCTTCAAAAGTTATTCTACTATATTTTAGTATCATTAACTTACTTTTCTACCCAAGATCATGATTATGAGTTGAGATCAAAGTTTCCTCCATTAATAGTAAATTTCATCAAAATACAGTTCATGCAATTTTTTTCTTGATAAGAACATGACTTGCAACAATTTTATTATCATCTTAAGATATTGAGACAAGATTCACGATTATGGTTGAAATTATGAGAACCCTATGTCTATTTCATGAAAAGTTATCCTAAAAACAGTTTTGAGTTAAGATTAAGAAGTATTTGGAGCTCTTGTTTTTTCATGATATCTGAGAAATAAAGATCATGTTGAATTACATTGCATTGATACAACTTTTAGACAAAGAAAAAAGTTGAGTTGAGCAAAGTTTAAGAAAAGCTAAGTTGCGCTAAGTCCCAAAAGATCAAAGAGACATTTTGAGAACTCAAAAATTTAAAGTTATGAGCATTATACAAGTTTATTTGGGAGTAGTATTGAGCACCGATATGAGTGAGAGTAATAATAATAGCTTAAACTCATAAACTACGTAACCAGTATAGGATAGGATTGTACCTAGGTGGAACTCCTCACTTGCCATTGAGATGGCCCAGTTTTGGGATGAATCCACTCCTCTAGTTTTTGTTCCTTACCCCGATAAAGTATGGGATAACTTTAGCAGCGTTGACAAGATGTTGTATCATCACTAAGCTCATAGTGGTGGTTGTCGGTTATAGAAACTCCCTAAGAAGTAAAGTTTATTATTTTACACACTGATATTTATCATATCTTTATTCAAGTATTTCTCTCTATTTTGTTGCATAATAAATTAAGTTGAGCTATTTGCAGAGCTAAGTATTTGAGTATTATATTTTTATATATTTATTTGTGCTCATGAATGCATTAAAGTAAGTATTTCTTTTATATTAAGTTGCACCTTGAAATAAGTTTAAAAAAGTATCTTTCACTTGCATGACATACTTTTGTCTATTAAGCTATCTCAAAGTTCAATTTTTAAGTGAGTATCCTATCCTTACTACTTTTTGGTCATCTTACATACCGTATATTGTACGTACTGACGCATTGGGTGCTACATCATTTTATGATGCAAATTCGGTATCCATGTGAATAGACGTTCAGCGAGACAGTCCCCATCAACAGTCGATGAGGCCTCTTTGCATCTAGAGTAGATCGAGAGTCTTTATTTCTTTGTATTTATTTTAGTTGAGGTACCCATGAGCCTATTCCGGTGGCTTGATCAGAGTCCATACTTTAGAATCTTTGTAGACTAGAAAGATATTGTTCAAGTTATTTCTTTGAAATTGTTTGAAGGATTTTGAGTTAAGTTGTATATATTACTATTGTGTCGTTAAGTTCATGAATTTTGAATCCATTCTAGTTCATTACGGTATTATGTCTTCCGCTGAGTAAGTTAGCCAGGTCAAATGGTTCACTTGGGACCAGAAATGATTTTCGAGCGTCAGCCACGTCCAGGGTATAGTCTTGGGGTGTGATATGGGGCTCTTACAATATTGGTTGGATTGATCAGATAATAATAAAAATAAAAATGAAACAAAATTATTAAAAATAGTAAGAGTCTAAACTCAAAGTTTATTTAAAAATTTTAGATACTAATAGTTTGATACAAATTATATTTTTATGATATGTAATAGTAACGCTAATACCATATTATATTGTCCTGTTGCTATTTATTTTTAATATTTTTAAATTATAATTTAAAAATATAGAAAAAATATACCTGTAAAAATGTGGACTAAATCAGCAAGGCTCGTAACCCATGTACTAACGGATTGAGCTAAATTAAAATCCCAAAGCAGAAAATTCATATCCAGAATTGCTTTCTCAGTTGATTCAAGCAATCTAACAATGTAAACAAATTTTGTACTAAGCTATTTTCCATCATATTTTACAAAAAATATAAACGGAAAAATTTAGTGTAAAGGATCATTAACAAAGAAACTAATTTTTTTGGATTTTTTAAAATAATTTTTTCAGAGCCCATTCAGGAAATGAGCTTTTTAGCTTGACCTGATGTCACGCCCCGGGAGGGTACCCTAGACGTAATCGGCACACAGAGACTATTGTTAGTCCCCAGGAGAACCACTTGGCCTCATCATATTCATTCAATCAATAAATGCAAGACAATCAACGACAAACTAAGAAAAGTAATAGACACATCTCATCTAGTCTCAAAGTAATATCAATAAATAAAACGGGTAGTAGGAAGAGCAACCTCAACAAGTCTTAACATCAACATTAGACTCTAGTCTATGAAGCCTCTATCACTATCAAGTGGTGCCAACAGACCCATGGCTACCTCAAAATAAAGTAAAGCTGATCAAATCTAACTCTAAAAGCAAGATGAAGATAAATATAATGATTCCTCCGAAGTAGAAGAGGTTCACCAATCAGATGAATGCTTAGACCCTCAATGATGCGCTTGTTGATGATCCCTAATCCATATATCTGTATCATAAAATGACGCAGCGCTGAGTGATTTCAGTATGTAGAATGTACGGTATGTAAAATAGCTGAATGAAAACAAAACAGGTAGAATGATATGGTACAACATCAACTCAGAATAATAACCAATCAAAATGTCAAATATCTACCTAAAGCAAGAATAAGGAGTAGACAATGACTCATCAACATCAATCACCTCATACCATCACATCGATATTAGAGTGCTATCAGTGAGAAACCTATCTGGGAGTTTTTTTAACCGACAACCATCATATATGAGTCAGTGATGATACAACGAAGCGATGTCATTGCAACATCTGTCCAGTACCTTTCCCAGGTGGAGGATGTATCTATCAGTAGATCCATAATTTTATCAAGTCCTCTTTTGGGACTAAGGAAACATCCGTTTTCATGGTCCAATCCTCTCGTACGTTGGCCATGTAGTTAATGAGTGCAAGTAAGACTCACACTTGCTCATTTTTGGTGCTCAATACTCCTCCCCGAAATCAACATGCTCATAAGCTATCAAACATCAAGATTACACATCATTTGGCCTCTTTGGGACAAAGAACATCAATCTTCTCATCAACCATCAACTTAATGGATTAGGGACATTCTTTTAAGATTAAGTTCAACCTCTTTAAGACTCTAAGGATATTAATCTCATCAACACATTCAATTCAGGACCAGAACCACAACAACAAGCACATTTACATCATCAAGGCTCTAGACTAATCTTCTAAGTTCATTCTTGCATGCTTTCAAAAGTTAACATATAGGGTTTACACAATATCTCATAAAAAGTATTCAATTCTAGAAAACAAGTTTATAATGATCATCAATGTACGAAAATATGTGTAAGTAATATAGTTTTCAAGAATTTAATCAAGATAATACTTCAACAATGATGTATAGGGACTTATGGACTCTCAACTCATCTATGACCATTTATGGGGCATATAGGAGAATAATCCATGCTTTTAGTTTAGCCTTACATACCTGGAAAGTTGATATTACAATCGAAATTTGATGAATACTAGCTTTCTTGGAGAAAATCCTTGATCTCGATAATTCTTTTAGAGTGGAAGAACTTGGAAAAAATGGTTTGAAGGGATTCTCCTTGATTTTTAAATTCTGGACTTAGAATTTTTAGAGTTTTTATGACGAACCCTACATTCTTGAAAAAGAAGAATCAAGAAATCCTTTCTTCGGATTCTTGAATTTGTCTTCGTAAACCCTAGGTTATGATTTAAGATTCTATTAGAAATTCATGAATAGATGCAGAAATTTAGGTTGAGTAGATTAAAATTTATGAATAATAACTTACCTTGAGGATGAATCTTGAAAGCTAATCCTAGCTTGATGACTTTCTTGATGATTCTTGAGCGTGTATGTTTAGGAGTGAAGCAGAAGGTTTTTAATTATGAAAACTGACGTTTTATGCATTTTAGGACCTTAAATAGACCCCCGAAGGTTTTAGGATGAAACTACCCTCAAAATAAAAAGAAAAAAAGGTCATTAGCTTATCCAATAAGGGTTTGCGTTAGGTCCGCGACGCTCTCCGTGCACGGACCTTCAGATAGCTTTGTACTCTTTCACTAAAATGGTCATAACTTTCTACTCCGAACTCTGACTAAGGCAAAATTGGATGCGTTGGAAAGCTAATTCAATCATTTCGATTTGATACATTATGAGTCACCTAATTCATTATACTTTAGGATATATATTCGTTGGAATTTGACCCTTTTATCTACTCATATGAAAACTTAGTTGGTAGAGATTCTATAGACTTGGCTTGATGTAGAAGATCCCTTATACATATTTATTGAACTTAGGAGGGGTTGGGAATGACCAAAAGACCTTTTTCATAAAAAGAAATAAAATTTCACTCCGTGACACCATGTCCGCATTGTCCCTAGGGAGTGGACATCTATATTTTCGCGAATTTTCTAAAAACACGTTCTTTCCAATTTACAATTAAAAAGTAAAAAAATAAGTGTAAGTGCGCGTCCTTGGCGCGTCGCGCCTAGGCGCGCATCAACACTGTTTTATTTTTTATTACGAAAAATTATCTTTTGACTCTGTCACTCTAAAATCTGACTAAGACTATTTTTTCACTCAATTTTTCGTACTGTTCGCAAATACGGTCTCGGATTTTCCATTGGAGCTTGGGAGTATGCGTTACCTGCGTGATTCCATTTTAGGGATATTTCAAAAATTTTACAGGGTGTTACTCCCGAATAAGCCTGTTGATTTATGAAGCTTTTGCAATATTGGTTGGGCTGAATTAAAAAATAATAAAAACAAAAATAAAATAAAAATATTAAAAATAATAAGAGTCCAAGCTTAAAGTTTATTTAAAAATTTTAAATATTAAAATTAGATACAAATTATGTTTTTATAATATGTAATATTAACACAAATACCATGTAATATTGTCCTATTGGTATTTATTTTAATATTTTTAAATTATAATTTAAAAATTATATAAAAAAAATATACTTGTAAAAATGTGGACTAACTCAACAAGGCTCGTAACCCACATAGTAATGGGTTGAGCTAGCTTTTTCCTAGTCCACAAAAGATTGGGTTAGCCCAACCTAAGCCATCAAATTTCAAAGTCTATTGGGTTTAGTCCAGATGGGGTGGAGCAGCCTGTATTGACAACTCTACTTATTTCCTTTTCTTCAAAAACACTAAATACATATAATTAGTAAGTGCATTATTTTTACTAATACACTCTACCAAATCACCTTTTAAGTTGAATGGTTACCTTTTTCTTTTATTTTAAACAACTTTTAAAACTTATTATGGTTAGTGAAGATTTAAGTTGGAATGAACATTCATCAAAATAACTAGCTTCCAAGTTAAGCTTCGTTCATTTATAATATATGTTACTTTAACTTTTGATTAATGAAATTAAACTTAAATTATATTACAAAAATAATAATTCAAAAATTCATAGAAGGCATGGAGATCATAATTTAAAAAATCTCTCTCCAGTTTTTTTTTTAAGTTAATTATTGGGCTCATGGCCCTTGTTATTGAATTAAACAAAAACAGTGCATTTACACAAGGAAAAATCACCCCCTATACACTTTTAAGAGTACGGGTTTTAAATATAGTTTGCTATAATTACTAATATTAACAAAGTAATTACGTGTTATAACAGTGTTCAATTAAATTTTAAAAAATATTTTTATATTAAATAAAATACATACAACTAATTATAATAAGAGAGAGAGAGAAAAAGAGAGGCTATTACACAATTTTAGGGATTTTATTTTTCTTATTCCAACATGACTCTATAAATTTCGCTTTTCAGATGTCTCTTTTTTTTCTTTCCTTTCACACGCAACCGTATTTCTCTCTCTCATTCATATCAAACTAGAACCCAAAAGAAAAAAAAATCTCCATTGTTGAGTTCATCAAGGTCGGTCTGTTCATTGTTGTTTCTGCACCATTTTTTTAAAGAATGAACAAAAATCAAAAGGCATCATATACACCAAGAAAGAGCCCTAGGCTCAACTTTCTGGAAATGCATGTTGATATAGAGCCACCAACATTTAACATTCTCACACAATCATCAACGAAGAACATTGCACAACAAGACAAGAAAATTCAAACCCTCTGTATTTTTTTTAGGAGTATGCAAATTTTTCTTTTGTGTAAGTTTGGTATGAATGTAAACCTTGACTTGACTATGATATATTTTGTTTGAATGCTTTTTATATGAAGTTGGAATAAAGTTTTATTATACACTTGAGATGTTTAATGTTGTTTTTTGTATATAGTTGGTGTGAATATATACTTTTTTGTAATATTTTAATTTTTTTAAGCTAGGATCGAGTTATCCTTCATATGATATAAGATTTTGATTGAGGATTCTTAATTGAGCATAGATGTTAAAATCAATTTCTTATTATGGGAATAGAATTGGAGCTGATATGAGGT
>JAABOM020125370.1:5701-21903 GCA_011800125.2 Solanum clarkiae | reverse complement strand
ATGGAAGTGATAATATCTTGTAACTTTGCTGAGGAATTGTTATTGTGATGGTATGGACATTCCCAATTTACAAGTATAACCAATAAGTTTCAAGTATCAATCCAAAGGATTAAATTTTCTTGTTTATTTTCTACATCTCTTGGTAAAAAGTCTAATGATAGGTCATCTAGGGAGAAATTGAATCATAGGTGATGTGCAAGATGATGTTTAATTTTAATTTTTTTTGAGAATGGTAACTTCGATATTCAATTGTAATTTCAAACAATTTAATTCATATTTGACTTTACGCATTCGCAATCTCATATTAACCTTTTCTGTGTCTGTGATTTCTATATTCTTTGCATTACATGACAGCTTTTCCCCTGAATAATAACATGTAATTTGCTGATAGGTTATCTTAATGGCTCTTGATAACATGATGTAATTGTGTGAAATTTAAATTAATGTGCGATTTTTTTCAATATAGAGAAATTGATCTAGTTAATGTAAGGGTTTTCCGGAAACAACCTCTCTATCTCTATGAGGTAGTGGTAAGGTCTACGTACATTTTACCCTCCGCAGACCGCACTTGTGGGATTCCACTGGGTATGTTGTTGTTGTAGTGTCTAAAATGGGTAATCAACTTTTCGTACCTGTTTTAATAGTCCTTTTTGCTGATATATTTGTCATACCTGTTTCAATAGTCTTTTTTGCTGATATATTTGTTTAGGATCAAAGAAATGGATTTCTTCTTCATAACACTTGAGTGAGGAGACATTTGATTGCTCCTTCAATGGCCAGGATATTCAAAGATGCCTGTTCTTGAATAACATTAGCAAGCCAACAAACTTTTCTCTCTTTTCTACTCTGAACTTTCCTAACTCTGTAAGTTATTGTTTCTTAATCTTATAGTTGGTGGTTCAAGTGATATGGTTATTCATGTGCTATTAAAGATCTTTACTTGTATTTTTGAATTTAAATTTAATTTTAGAGAAAACGTGGTCAATATCTTGCATTTGTGGTGGTTGTTTTGCAGGAAATTTTCTGAGTGGAGTTTGTGTTTGTTGTGGAAGTTGGACTAAAAAAGGGGTGTCAACCTATGACCTCAATATGATGATTTTAACTGGAAGAACTTTCTAAATAAACTTGAAATGTAGGCCTTATGGTAGAAAAGGTGTTGATGCTTAACACAGTAACTTTTCAAATGGAACTTTGATCGAGAGTTTGCTGTCTTGGTATGTTTGCTCAACACGGGTCATGACCTTTCTATTATTATATTATATATTATTGTTTTTGGATGTTCAACCATATAGCATTTTAAAGATTCAAAATATTACATCAACAAATAGAAAGTGGGTAAACATTTAAGCTTTAATGCTCATTCCATGTCTTATAAGTATCCTATGATTTGCTATTCTTAATGGGTATTGTTAATTAGACATGAGATTTACTGAAAAGCTTATTATTGAAGTTGTGTTTTAACTTCTCTTCATTTTCTTATGCAGGAGCTGCGTAGCAATAATTTTGAGCATGCTATCAATCAAGTTAGAAATAATAGCTCAAGTTTTTCTCACTTCAAACAAGTGGAAGGATTCACAGGATAGGAGAAAAATATAATGATTAAATTACATTGAATTTTTTATACTGACAATTTAATAATAGAACATTATCTTATCATAAATTGAATATATTTGGGATAAAATATAGTCGTCGTCCTAAAATTGTGTTTTGATCAGTAATGTAATTCAATTTTTGAATTGAATTTGTATTTAATCACAAATATTGTCACTAATTATGATGACAATTTTGTTGTTACTAAGCTGTCACTAACAATATTTATTTTACTGATGACATGATAGGTTTCAACCAAAACATTGTAAGCCATTCTTTTACCATCAAAATTATCATTAATTTATACTTTTAGGGATAAAATATATTTGTGTATAAAAGAATGTCTTTAGTGACGAAACTAATTTCCTTTAACTACGAAATATATATAATTTTGAAGACAATTTACGTCATCACTAATTAAATTAAAAAATTAGTGACGAGGTAGTTTTGTCACTATTAAAAATTCTTTTAGTGACAAAATTATACAATCAATTACAAAAAAAAATTATACTTTTTATGACAAATATATTTGTCACAAATATTGACACAGTTAGGGACAATTTTACTTTTTCTAGTAAATATATCCTTTTTATCGATGACATACTAAATCGTCTTTGTATGCTTTTAGTGACCCACTTTTAGAGAGGATCGATTGACAAAAAATTTTTCGTCACACAAGATCTTTAGTGATGAAATATGATTAATTAGTGATGAAATTAGTTGTATCTGATAATCAAATTTGTTGTAGTGTTCCTAAATGCTTTCACTCTACTTTTGTTTCCCGAATGTTATGAGTTGGAATGATGCATGACACAGAGTCTTGATGAGTCATGAGCTAACCCTAAAAGAAAGTTCCTAATCAAAGAGTTGATACTTGATTTGATGAATGGAGTTGAAAAATGTTCAATGAGACTAGTTGAATGAGTTAACCATTGGGTTGATGTTTTATGAGCATTGAGTCTTGGGAGGAGTATCAAGCACCGAATTGAGAAGAGTAAGGCCAACTCGAACTCAATTACTATGTCGTCAAACGTAGGAGAGGATTGAAATCACTAAGTAGAAAGTTTCCTCTTAATAGGTTCCTGAAAGAATAGAGGGCTCGTTAGATTTTTTCTGATCCATTATGGATCGATTCGCTCTTTACCCTGGCAAGTATTGAACAGTTGTGGCAACATCAACGAGATCGTTGTACGATCACTGACTCATAAGTGATTATTATCGGATAAGAGAAACTCCCAGATATGTTCTATACTGATAGTACTCTGATGGGATGAGATTGATTTGGATTATATTGATTGGTCATTGTCTATTCTTTATTCTTGATTTAAATAGATATTTGACATCCCAATTGAGTTTCTTATCTCTTGATTTGAGTTAGCTGAGTTGATAGTATTCTACCTTGTTGCATATTTCATTCAACTATTTTAAATGTTCGTACATTTCACATACTGACGTCCATTTGGACAGCATCGTTTATGAAGCAGAGACAGGTACTAGAGATCATTAACAAACACTTCGATGAGGATCTTCCCCACTATTTAGCTAGTTGGTGAGTTCTCCCTGGTGTCGGCGGATGCACATTATTTATTTCATCCAACTTTTATAAGTAGACTTTAGACTTACTTTCTTTTGATTTGAGGTGGCCATATACTTGTCAGTGGCACCAGTGAACAGTTGATGGAGGCTTCATAGGTTAGAGTCGATTTGTTAATTAGATATTGTTTGAGCTAGTTCTTTTCATACTAGCCCTATTGACTTGATTTGATTATTTAAAAGTTAGATTTGTCAACCTTTTATTTCTCTAGTCTTCCGTTGATGTCCTATTTATTGATTGAATGAACGTCATGAGGCCAAGTGGTTCGCTTGGGGACTAGCAATAGTCTCTGAGTACCGACCACGTCTAGGGTACCTTTCGGAGATGTGACACTTTTCATGAATTGGAGTTACGGTTCGTTAACACGTCTATGGTCCGTAAGTTATGGTTCGTAGATGGTGATCCAGAAAACTCTATTCGATAGGGTTTCACCAAAATGATTATAACTTTTTACTCTGAGCTTATATTGAGGCAATCTTAGTGAGTTAGTGGTGTTAGAAAGAGGATTCAGAGACCTTTGGTTTGATAGTATATGAGTCACCTAAATCTTTATATTCTAGGAGATATGGTTGTTCGAAGTTAACCCTTCTATGAATTTATACGAAAACTTAGTCGACATAAATTCTTTTGTCTTGACTTAATGTAGAAGATCCCTTATGACCCCAAACCATATCTAATACGCTTTAAATACTTAGTAATTGATACTAACATATATATACAACTTAGAAGTAAAATCTTATACACATATGAAGAATGACTTGATCTCAACTAAAAATTTTATGGGCGTTACAATATGAGAAAGAGCTTATAATAAATTTATGAAGCATATACAAATTGTATTTCAAATTTAGAATATAACTTATAGTCTGTTATCAACTCACTTTTCACTTTTGAATTAGTTGTATTTAAGTACGTTTAAGCATAAATATTATTTTTTTAAAATATTACTTACAAAAAATGTAACTCCACAGAATTTTATTTTCAACTCTAACTCCATAAACTTCAAACAAAATAAAAAATATGTGCAAAAACTTGTAAAGTAAAATATGGAAAGCCCTCTAAATTTGCCGCAGGAAGACATTTTTCGTCCTTTTAAACTTGTCCATTTGGTATGTTTGGCAAGAAATTTTACACCTTCACTTCTTAGGAACACCTTATTTTCTTATATAATTGATGAACAACAAAGATTGCCAAAGACAAGTTGGTTTCCACTTTGTGTAAATTATAAATTTAACAAAATTTTATACACATGAAACTGGATGGTGTGGATATGCATGCCCTATTTCCCATCATCACAACTTTTCTGCATATGTCGTTTTCCCCATTTCTTTAATTCCCACAGAAAGATCCAAACATCTAACTCTAAAATTAAAGCAACCTATTGACTATTAGTTAGTGAGGGAGAAGGTGCTGGCCAGAATGTCATAAATTATAATAGAAAAGTTAAATAAATAAAATTATTCAAATTAAGGTATAAATATTTCACTTTCTGAAGTTCAACCTTGCTTTGATATAATATTTGTCCGGCCAATAATACTACTCTTGATTTGACCCATCATTTGGGATTGATATAACATTCTGACAATATTATATAATCCAAACAATTTTGAATTGGTTGAAAGAAAACATTTTTTCAATCTAAAATTACTCTATTTTATAAAATGAATAAGTTAAAGACTCAAAATATTTTTCTTTTATCTCAATTCTGTCTTCCATTTCACTAATTTCAAAATATAAATACCATTCCAGGAATAGTGCAATCGCATTTATTTGCTCATACTATACACATCATATACAAACTTTTATACCAGCAGCATAGCAGCAACTCTATGGTCTAGTATTATTATTTAGACTTTTTGTTTTCCACGTAATATTTTAATAGGATCATCACACCCTCGCCCCCCCCCCCCCTTTTTTTTTTATTTTTTAAAAATTTTTAATAATCATTATAAAATTTGACATAATTTTTGAAAAAAGAAATAATTAGGTTTGTTAAATTTTTTAAAAATTTACATATTTTTTAATTCTAAAATAATTAATATTAAAGATAATTTTTTAAAAAAGAATAATTTTTTCTTAATCTATCTATCTATCTGTCTATCTATCTATCTATCTATCTATCTATCTATCTATCTATCTATCTATCTATCTATCTATCTATACTAAAAGTGTGAAGGTCCTTAATAAAGTTGTTTGAATTTTTTGCCCTTCATTAAAAGAATACTCTTTAAACAAAATTGTCTTTACACTTTTTACTTGTTTTTAGAATTATTATTTTAATATTATTAAATATAAATAAAAATTAAGTAAAGAAAAATCCCTATAGTCTTTTTTCAACTAAAATGGACTTAGTGTAAAAGGAAATTAGTCAAAAAGAAAAAAAATTAAAAGGAAAACATGTCCAAAAAAATTAAAGGAAAAATTAAATAAAGAAAAATTTCTACACGAAGAATCCTTTTCCAACTAAAATAGACTTGGTGTAAAAGAAAATTAGTAAAAAAAAAACAAAAAAAGGGAACGTGTCAAAGTGAAAAAGAAAAAAAATAAGAAAAAAACTTCTCTCTTTTAAGGGAACACAGTTAATTTTATTTTTTATTTTTTTCTTTAATCACACAAGTTTCGCATTTGAAGAGGAAACCCAAATAATGATTTTTTAAAAAAAAAAATTAAATTTAAAGGGGAAAAGATATTAATTGCTTGAAAATAAATAAAAGTTCTTCTAATTTCACCATGAATCCTAATTATATGATGAAAAGTTTTATACTAAATATAATAAAATATTATTTTCTTTCCTTTTTGAATTATGACTTCTTTATTTTTATAAAAATACTTCAATTTCAACTTTTGATTCATTCACTCCCTTAATCGATGTGTGCTAAGTGGTGTTGGATCTTATTTTACGATTTTTCTCGAATTTCAATTTGATTATCAGGTTTTCTTATATTATACATTCACTTTCTTTGTTTCATATTCTTTTTCCTTTCTTTTTCACTTTTTGAATTTAAAGAAAATAATATTAATTGTTATGTCAGCTCAACTTGCTTCATTTGAATTATATTATGATCTTCGTTTAGTTAGTTTAGTCTAATAAATTTTTAATATTTAAAAAATTCTATTATTTTGTTTCTAACTTCGTCTATTCACAAGTTCTATCTATTCATGTAAAGAAATATCTCAAGTAAGGTGATACTTCTTCATCTTATAATTTTTTTATGTTATAAATTCATATATTATTCTTATTATTATTTTTTTTCAACAATTTATTTTAGACAATCTTGCAATGGATTCTGAGAAGTACTTGATCAATGAAGTTGTGATAATTAATACCGTAAAAAAATATGATTCTTATTGGATAATAAAAGTCTTACTTATTGGCAATTGACCAATAAAACAATATAAAAAAGGCATCAATGAAGACACTCGAAAAACTTTAACATCTGTTGACGAAGAGGTAACTTACAGCAATCATTTCTATTGTCTTTTTTTCAAACAATTTTGTTTGGCTTGAAGATACAAGATTACGTATCGAGGGAAATACTTTTGTAAGTCTTTCAGATTTTATCAACTATTTAATATAAAAATAATATGTTCCTCTTACCTACTTAACAATTTTTTCGTAATCTCTTTCTATATTAAAATTGTAAAGGCCCTTAAAAATGTTGTTTGAACTTTTTGTCTTTCATTAAAAAATTTCGCTTTATACAAAATCATTTTTTTAATATTTTTCTTAAATTATTATATCTTATTTTAATGTCATATATTACATATTGATGTTAATAAAAATAATATACTAATTGAATAGAAATTTAGCATGAGTTCTAATTAGTAATAGAATATCTATATATAAGACCTTTATAAATAAATAAATAAGTAATTGAATGAGATTATATTGTTACTTTACATATAGTATTTTTCTTTTGAAATTTTTACCTCTGCACATCTCACGTTGTTTAATTTTTGTTCATATTGTTATATTTTGTCTTTATCTATATAGATCATTTATTTCTAATAACATGATTTTAGTTTATTTTGCAGCGTTCATGGCATAATTCATGAACTCTACCTTTTTGGAAAAAATAGAAAAAAATATTGACAGTGACAATTGATGATTTGTCTTGACGGTAAGTAATGCATTCATTTTTTACACAAGTATGGCTTAATGGTATTTATTACTGAAATATCTATCTTATTATAAGTAATTATTTAATTTTTAAATAAATATACATGCTTGAATTTTCTCTTAACAAATTAATTTTATGTTTCTAACTCAAAGATCGTAAAAGAATATCACATAAATAAGGGAAGACAATTGTTCAAAGTAGCACTCATCCTTGGAGCGAGTAAACAACATCCAATATCATTTTATTATTTTTAGTAAGAATAAACTTACTAATAGAACCCGACAATTCTTTGAAAAAAAATTATTCCTAATATTAGACTTTTAGAAATAATAATACTTAAATATATCTAACTCTATCATTTTTTTTTAATTTTTGCATTATTCATTATAAATTTGTATTGTTAGAATAGAAATATACTGAGAATATATTGAAATAATCTATAATTTGCCTATGTTAAGAAAAGAACTATAGATCAATAACAATTAAAAATTTATGTTATCTTTGTCAATGAGAAAATGTTATTTAAAGAGTTATATTATTTTTATGCTATGTAGAAAATATGTTAATAAAAAAAAAAGTTAACTACGCAAAAATTAAAGTCAACTTTATCGCATGAGTATTTGTCAAAGCGAAAAAATATAGATTGAAAATATTTTTATACAATTTCATTTTTTTGATTCTTATAATGACAAAAATGTCTTTAATAATTTATTCTTTTGTAGGAGGAAAGTGTTAAAGTAGAGATAGTATATTTTTTTATATATATTTTTATTATAGAGGCATGATACACATTCAATACACGTATACTAAATTAATATTACTTTAAAAATCTGAAGGTCCTTAGAAATATTTTTCAAATATTTGTAGTATTCAATTTAATAATATTAATGTAACACATACGTGCAATGCATGTACACTAAATTAGTACTATATTAAAAGCGTGAAGGCCCTTAGGAATGTTGTTTGAACTTTTTGCCCTTCATTAAAAGACTCTTCTTTAGACAAAATCGTCTTTTTACCATTTTTTACTTTTTTTAAAAAAAAATTATTATTTGAATTTTTTTTGACTATTTACTTTCTGAATCAAGTCTATTTTAGTTGGAAAAAGTTTTTTTTAATGGAAATTTAATCATAAAACCTTTTCCATTTAACTAATAGTGAAAAGAAAATTTTGTCAGTAATGAACGACAAAAAGTTCAAACAACATTTCTAAGGACTTTCACGCTTTTAACATAATACAGATAAATATAGATAGATAGATAGATATAGATTATTGAATTTTTTCAAATTTTCTTTTAAACAAATTGAAATAATTATTTTGTAAAATTTGACAAATATATATTTTTAGTTATTTTAATGTCAATCTTTTAATTTTTAAATTATATGTTAATTCCAAAATCATTAAAAAAAGATTTTATTTTATTTTATTGTTAATTATCTTGATTTAACTATAAATCATTCACTTTGTTATATTAAGAAGCTCTTTAATTGATTAGCATTAAATTCGTCAAGACAAATCAACCAACTAATTCAACTTGGCCACGTTTTAAATTCTAGTTGGTCATAATTATAACTCTAGTGGCCAAATTCCCAATTAATTTCCCACCCTTAAAAATAAAAAAACTCTTGTTTCAGATCCAATTCCAATTTTAGATTCAATTTCATGGCCCAATCTCACCCATATACCCGGCCCACT
Source organism: Solanum clarkiae (assembly GCA_011800125.2). Taxonomy (NCBI): domain Eukaryota; kingdom Viridiplantae; phylum Streptophyta; class Magnoliopsida; order Solanales; family Solanaceae; genus Solanum; species Solanum clarkiae. The sequence goes on along the minus strand of JAABOM020125370.1, from coordinate 12,902 downwards.
TTCCTCTATTTTTAATTCAGTTCATATTCTATAACCATACGCGCCCCCAAAATCCTCTTTTCACTCACGCGTCTCACTTCATCTAATGCCCTTTCTTCCTCAACGGCTCCAATCCAACACGATTATCCTCTAACAAACTCCGACGTCTCTCACCCTTGACGTGTCTTCATCTCACCCTATCCTTTGTTCTCGCTCATAATTAGCCGTCCACCTCACCCTTGTCCTAATAGATTTTGAATTCCTTTTGGAGTATTCTTGGCTCGTGATAAGGATGAGTGATTCGAAATTTGAATTTCAATCCCTAGAATTCCCATTTTGAACCCTAATCGTCCCTATAAAATCCCTCGTTCCCTGTTCTTCACTTCCAATACACTAAGGTTTCCATTTGAGAGTGAATAAATTTTTCCGTTCAATTCTGAAGGTTCCTGAGTTTGGGAACTTTCGTTATCGGAACTTAAAGGTTCTCAAACAAATCTCCGTCCAGTGTCGAAGTTCAGCTCAAGCTCGAGGTTCCAGTTTCGCAGCGTCGGAAAAGGTAAATTCGTTTCTCTCCTCTTCCTCACAGTCACATGTTTATGACGGAAATGCTGATTATGTTCCTTAGTAATTGTTTTCGCTTGAATTTCTGGTGTGCTTTGTAGCTTATTCTTTACATTATTTCCTGAGTTCGTCACTTCAATCATTCCTAGATTCCTAAATATATTCCTAGATTCCTAACCTCGGATATCTTGTTTCATTTGTATTTTTTTAAGTAAAACTTATGTTTCAACTCTAATTATTAGTTTCTTCCCACCTAAATCTGTTACGTGGCTTGAGTTGTGTAGGAATTTCTTCTAAGGTTTCAAGTTCTATAATTATTTTAGTAAGTGTCTAGTTTCAGGTTTAAGATATGTTCGAAAAATCATCATTTAGGACTTGTTTATGTTCCTTTGTTCAAGCCATTATGAAAATTTTCTTATGACTTGTCCTTTTTCATGTTTAAACCCTGTTTTTGGTTTCAAAATGTGGTTATTGTTTAAACTCTAAATGTCATGATGTCTCTGTTAGCTTTCATTTCCTTTTTCTGCTGCTGGTACGTTCTTCATGTTCCTAGAAAACAAAGAAAAGTCCTAGTTTGAGATTATTACATGAAGGATTCATTACTGTTTTGCATCAGTCTTCTTTCCTCACTTTTTGTGTCTCCATTTTAGTTATCAATACCACGTTTTGAATCATGAATAGTCACCTTTAATCTTGCAGTTGGTTTATCTAATTCTGAGTATTGTAGTTTATCTTTTCAATAGCCTAACGACTGTTAAGAGTGGTTTGATTATATGACTTTCACTTTGAAGGCTTTGCCTTAGTCTTTTCCTTGTCTTTTAATCATCTTGATAATTACTTGAATGGGTTGATTGTATTTCTTGTGTTACTTTATTCATTCAATCATTAGTTTTATTTTTGCTGATTGAACCGATTGTTTGTTTGTTGTTTAATGCACTATCATGAATTTTTAATCCCTCTATTCCTCTTCTATTGCATGTGATTCCTCTTCGAGTACTTTTGGACTCCACCCTTGCATATCGAGTTGTTTTTTTGTCAAGTCAGCTTCTTCATTCGAAAGGAAGTTGTTACGAGTCTCGGAGAGTATTTTATAGCAAAATAGACGCTCGAGATTGATTTTATGTGTAAATATATTCAACATAGGTGGTTAAGCGAATTAAAAACAAACTGTATATACTTGGAACATAACTATGTTCTCACATCTGGAGATGAAGTTGTATGCTATTGACAAACACAAATATAATTTTGAGAAACTTTCATAAACAGCCACTTAGTAAAATTTAATAGGTAAAAAAAGCTATAGTTTAAAAAATTACTTTTTATAGCTATGGTCATATTATTTAATCGTGTATAAAAAAAATATTACAAAACGTTTATACAAAAATAAAAGTCACTGCACCATAAATAACAAATTAGCACTAATTACGGGAATAAAAATGGCAAAACGGTTCCATATTTTAAGGAATGAGAATATTATGAGTCTTCCTTCCTATAATGAGTCCTTCAACCAAAAAATCACCATTGCTGAATCGAAGGGAAGAAAATTAAATATTTTTCGACGTATAGTTTTGAAATCATGGTGAGTATTTTTGTTTTTATATTCAATGTGAATTTTTTTTCATTTTTGGGGATTTCGTATTATACAAATCAAGTGTTTTTTGTATGTTTAAAAAATAAATTGAATTTCTGAGACTGTTTAAAAAATAAATTGAATTTCTGTGAGTCTCAAATATAATTCGTTGTTTTGAGTTTTTTTCTTTTGAATTTTTGTGAACCTTAATCATTTTTGTTGATTGTGATTTTTTTTTTTTTCAATTAGGATCATTTTAGACATTTGTATGTGTTGTTGCCTTCTATACGAATGTATAGTTGTGTATTTCATTGTTATGATAAGTTTGAATGAAATGAACTATAGCTTTCTGTATTTTGTTAATTCACTGAATTTTTTTCCCCTTATATTTATACACAATGTGTAACGTTGATGTAATTATGTAGTTTGTTTTTCTAAATAAAAAGTTCACATACATTTTTGATGTGTCAGTTTTTTCTTTTGGTAATGAATAAAATTCTGATGATAATTAGTAAAATTTAAGAAGACTGAACTGAAATTTGTATAAAAAATTTTCTTAATGGATTTTTTGTTTTATATTATATTCTGTTATTCAATTTAATTTTATTTTATTAATATGTATATGTCTATGATGTGTATGTGTGTGTTGTATGTAGCAATAGGATCAATTGCGATCATGGTTTTGCATTCGGGAAGGTGGGACAATGAAAATTGCTACATCGACTATATTTTGGAAGAAGTTTTTTAGGAGAGTTCTACATACATGGAACAATATATGTTAATTGCAAAATAACTTATGGTTGATCTTACTAAGAACGAGATATGAATGGAGTACAAAGTTGAAGAAAGCAATGTGCCAATGCATATTCATAATGATATGGGTGTTTACGTTTTGTTAAAGAAAGCTGCTAATGATTTCAATATGTATTCAAATTCTATATATAGTTCCATGTATGTATACAGTTAAACGTGCACAATTCTGTATACATGCGTTGTATGACAAGCGGGGTCTCTCAGATAATGTATTCAACGTGTACAAATATGAGATGTCAGTGGTTGAAAAAAAAGTGTGTGTGCCTATATATACAGTAATTGTGTTACCCCCCCACTCCCCCTCCCTCCCCCAGTTCTGTATAGCATATCCCCTCACAACATTGTTTATATTATGAAAATTTTATGTATACAAACAATAACATATATGTTCATATTCTATACACAGCTTATTTGATAACTATTATTATACAAATATGTATATGCTTCAAACAAAAATACCTCATATAGTATACAATAGACAACTACAATATTTTCATAGATTATGATGTGTATATATCATAATTATGATGATTTGTATAAGTATATTACTTTGTGTATCAAATTAATAAAAGTTTCTTCAAGGAAAGTGAATGCATGTGTAAGAATAAAATTCACATAATGTTCAAATTGCTACTTGCACAAATAAATTATTTACAGCATAAAAGAGACAGACAACTAAAGTATCTTCATAGATTATGATGTACATCTATATCAATTATGATGATTTGTATAAGTATATTACCTTGTGTATCAAATTAATAAAGGTTTCTCCAAAAGGAGTCAATGCATGTATACGAATAAAAATACACATAATGGTCAAATTGATAGTAGCACAAAAATTTATATACAATATAAAATAACACAGACAACAGACAATTAAAATTGCCCTCCTGGATTGTGGTGTATATCAATCTCAAATATCATGATTTATATAAGTATATCAACTTGTCTGTCAATCTAATGAAAGTTTCTACAAAATGAGTGACTGAATGTATAAAGTTTCTTCAAATTGTTACTTGGACAAAAAATTATATACAATGTATAAGAGATAGTGGCAATTCTTGTAAAACAGAATTTTTATACTGACATGTATATTATACCTACAATGTTTTTAGGTGACTTCAATGAATCTATGTTTGTATATATAATGTATCAAATAAATTATATATAAATGGTGAACATTATATTATACAATTAAAAACTAATGTATATCTATACATTGCACTGAAATTATTTTTATTGCTAGACAAGAAGAGGGAAAAAAATCTTATTTTCTTCTCTGATGTCATTTTATTCTGATTTGTCAGAATCAGAAGCTTCCTTTTCCCAGAATCATCACTACTGGCGGATATTTGATCCGCCTTTTTCTTCTTCATCGAACTCATCCGGAGTGGAATAGGGTCATTCCGTATTTTGAATCTTCTTTCTTCGATATCCCTAACTTTTGCTAGAGACCCTGCAATATCCCCAAATTCTTGAGTTATACCCAGCGAAAACGAAGGAGAATCTTCCATAACTTTGTTATGCAAAGTGTGTACCTCTAGTTATTCTCTTGAATGGAGAATCTTCGACCATAATGGGTGGATTTTGAACTGTAAAACAAGGGTTTGTATAAAAGTTGAAAAACTAAAATTTTTGGGTAAAAAATTAAAAATACCGTCAAAAATAATCTTAAAAATTGCAAGATGAAAATGGGAGGGAATTTGAAAAAAATAAAATAAAAACTTACCTGTTGAATATGATAATTCTTAAGAGATTGTAGGGAGTGATTGTAGGAGGTGAGGTCGGGCGTTTATGGAAGGAAAATCAAGATGGAGTATATATTTGGAGTGAAAAAATAATGGAGATTTGAAAGGTCTTATACAATAATGTTGGAAGCCACGAAATCTTATAGTTGAATAAATACAAAATGATAGCTATAAAGAATAATACTAAAAAACCATAATTGTGTTTTGATATTTAATACTAAAAGTTTGATTAGTTATATAATTTACCCTATAATTTTATGTTCACTATACGCACTTCATTGTCTTTTGACTTAATTTTCTATATAATAAAAGTTTGTGCCCTTCTTTATGGTCTTTTTTTCTTCTTGTGCTAAAAACACTATCCATGGTACCAACTCTCAATAGGGTGTAAATGTAAATCTTATTTTAAAAATCAAACACCCCTCAATTTTGGTCGATGGTAATTCTGTCCTCTTTTTATGAATGACTTTTGAAATACCTATTCTACCTCTATATTTTTTTTTCTTATACTTCTTTAAAATGATATATTTAGTTTTTGATTTATATAGCAAATATCTTATACGAAAATATTAATTTTGTCAAGAAACTAAAAAAATATTAATTGAGTATATTAGCTAATGTCATTTATATTGATTGAGTATATAAGTTTATGTCATTCTCGGAAAAAAATAATTTTATTAATTTTAGCGAAATCTATAATGTGATAACCCTATAAACTTATTTTGATGTGTTAATACAAAATAATTAATAAAATTAAAGATATATTTTACAATAATTTCTTGAAAAATATCTATTTATATTGTAAATAGTTTTTTAATTTTTAATTTGAAAAATATTTTATTAATTAATTTTATTCATTTTTCTACATCAATAACAAATAACAAAAGATAGACATAACACATAAATGCACCCTTTAAATTGGCTTTAGCCGACGTTTATGTCCTTCAACTTTAGGCATGAACAAATTGATACACATGTTTTACGTGTCAATTCACGTGAGATATGCTCAAACTAATTTATTTTATATCATGTAGGACACATATTATGCCATGTTTATAACGTGTGTGTCTATTTGTTCAATTTTATATTAGTTTAAGTGTCTATTTGTGCATACACAAAATTAGAGGATGTAGATATCAATTGAAACTAAATTAAAAAGTACATTAATGTATTATACCTAAAAGAAAAGTAAAGCTTAACTATGCATGCACATAAAAAATATACATACATACTAAATCTATATAATATTAAAATAACAAATATATAAAAAAAACATTAACAAACTTATAAAAGAATTATTCTACACTTATAATGTTAACGAATTGCAATAAAGGTTAAAACATAAAATATTATATATACTATAAAAAGATGTTACATAGATGGAAGAATAAAATACATTTTGTATCGGACAAAGAGGGAAAAATAATTAATTTTGAAAGTTGACGAAGGAATTTAATTTTTAATTCAAAGTTATGGGGTGAAAATAAGAGTACAGTTGAAGATGGAGTTTGATTTTTAAATTGAAGCTTGGACAAAAAATAAGATTAAATGACTTAACTGTGAAATTTTGATGACTACCTGCTCCATATTTTACCTCATTCTTTCAATGGGCCCATACTGCTACCCTTACTATTTGGTCGAAAGTGCCAGCCTATTGACTCATGTAGATTTAATATTATGATTATTTGCATTGATCAATCAACTAAATTGAGCATCACAGAGTAAGGTTTTGGGGTGCTTTCTCTGCAAAAATGCATGTCTCATCTTTGTTAAAGTTGAATTAGGGAATTAATTGATGTATATATCTTATAAATCTCTCTTAAGTGAAGTAGAATTATTTTAATTTTTTTTCTTATTCACATGTCAAATGTTACTTTGCCACGTCAGCACAAGTCAATTACACGCACTTTATGTTTTTTTGCCAAATCAACATTTTGTGTTTAATAGATACATGTCTTGAATAGTTTAGATGTTCAATAGGAACTAGTCTTAGTTGATGTGTCTAAGTAAAAAATGCCAACAAGTTAGGTGTCTATTGATGACTTAAGCCTTTATTTTATTTATTGTTTTATTATATTTGTTTACATTGTCTCTAACACTAAAAATTTGTAGTTTTGTGTTAATCTAATTAAAATTCCCCAAAAGTCAAATTATTTGTGTTATATAAAATTGATTTTATGATTTTTAATTCGAAAAATGCATTTCTAGGTCTTTTTAATACTTTCCAAGTTCTATTTTGAACATTGTTTCGAAGTTAGTCAAATATGTTTTAATTACCGGTCCACCGCAAATTAGCGGCCATTTTTAAGTGATCAATTTCTTCTCAAAAGTGGAAATTGGACCCTTACCCATTTCTCTGAAATTTTGAGACTTTTTCTGTTAGGATCTTAAAATTCTTATTAAAGTTTTCTTAATTTCTTTAAAAAATAAAGTGGTAACCCTGTTTTCTCTGAAATTACACGCACTTTATGTTTTTTTGCCAAATCAACATTTTGTGTTTAATAGATACATGTCTTGAATAGTTTAGATG